>JAURVB010012269.1:0-302550 GCA_033002965.1 Piper betle | reverse complement strand
TTGGTGTTTGAGTCTTGGTGGGTCTTCTCACAATCGGACAATTCTTCCATGCGCTCGATTCATTTCCTCGTCTACATTGAGGTCTAACTTGCATGGTCTAGGTAGATGGGCATCTTCTATTTTTTGAGTTTCTTCCACCAGCTCCACTTTTTCTAGGGTGGTATTGGAATCTGTCTCAGACTCACGTTCTTCCAATAATAAAGTAGAATTGTCTTTGTCACCACCAATACCAAAAGAAGAAATGCGTCTGCTCGATTCTATCAACTCTGTTTCTTCCTCATTTCGTATACGACAATCATGGACATGGGCCTCTGTTTCCTGATCATGCGGATTGGTCAATACCTCACGTTCCAACAACATCAACTCTTCTTCTAACGTCGACCCATTACTGCTCTGCTCTTCCACTTCAATGTTATTGATGAACTCATCGTCGTCAGAATCCGGCTCTTCACAAGATGGGAAGAAATCTCTCTGATACAGAAACTTGGTCCTGATCAAATTAGGCTTGTTTAATTCATTGCTTGATTGCTGTTCAAATATTGGACTATCCCTTCCAACATCCAGAAAAAATCTGATTCCACGCCAATTTGTTCTGAAGTGGTGACTTCTTCAACTTCTTCAATAGCTGCTTTGCGACTGTGTGCCTCTTTTTCAGCGGATTTGTCTTCTCCGGTGGAGGTATTACCACCAAAGTCAGTGCGAGCAAGTGTTCCTCCATGAACGTCTTTGTCATTACGCAATTCTTTGCTAGAGATTTGGTTTGGACGCGTATGAACGTATCCCTCTCTCAAGCTCACAACATCCGGCTCTTGCACGAAACCTGTGAAATCTTTGACACCTAGAAAGCGATAGCTTTGGACGGTTGTGGTAGGTGTTGACGTCCGGCAGCAGCTGCACGCGTCTCCACCGACGTCGCTGCCCATCTCTTCCACCGCCCTCCTGATCTCCTCCGGGCTCTTCCCCGGAAACTTGAAACTAAAGCCAGAACTTGGGTCCTCGTCCATGGAACCATGCTCCTCTGTTTTCTCTATTGCAAGAGACTTCATGCTCCCTATTACATCATCAAAATCATGGTCGGATAGCTCCTTTGATTTGCTGGTTCTTTCCAACCAAAATCTGCACACAGAAGAACCTAACGAATTAAAAAAATGATCACTAGAGAAGCAAAATATGAAAATGCCTAGTGTTGAACGCACCGAAGGAACGATGATTTGATGAGGCCGAGCAGGAGGAGAAGTACATCGGCGACGAAGACCCAACAACCAGCGATGAAGGCTTGGCCAGCTGACCACCACCCACTTTGCAGCAAACGCCAGTGGGAGGCACCCGATTGAAAATACATGTGGTCACCCATTCAATCATCACTTTCTTGCAACTATAAACTTTTCATTCATATGATCATATCTATGATTTCAATCCAATTACCCAAGCACTACCAATGATAAAAGCAATCCAAGGCACTGCTTGCTGTTGTTGGAAATTTTAAAGAAAAAATTCTATCTAAAGATAAAAGAAGCTTAGATGAAGGTGGAAAAAGAAGAGTTTGGAGGTTGAAGTAGGAGCTAATCAAGCGGCAGAAAAGGAGAAGATTAGGCAGAGATTAGAGTGGTAGAGAGGGGGTGATAACAACCTCTCATCTGACTCGGCCTAATGGACACCTTTGCTTCAAGGGGGAAGTTGTCGCCGTTATTGGGTTCTCAGCCAGAAGAGCTGTATGTATGTATTTATATGTGTATATAACACATCCGGCAGGGAAGAAGTTTAAAGCTTTACATCCATTAATACTTTAAAAAATAATTTTTTACATTCATGCACTGTGGACAAGTCACTAGACTCCAAAAATTAGGACGTGCACAAAGTTTTGCCTTTACACCGGTTTGATTAGCACCGTAGAAATATAAAATTTATAGGTTTGAATCATGGGGAAAAAATAAAAAAGTACATTTTTTTCTATTTTTGATCGTTTGTTGGTGAAAAATATGAAAAAATTAAAAATCATTTCACAAATAATTTTGACCTTTTTACCCGAAGATGGAGAATTTTTATTGATATTATTAATTAATGTAAAAATCAAAATAAATTATCAATAAAAGGAACATTTAATTTAAATATTAAAATTAACCTTAAAATAAAAACTTTACAAGCGGTCGGCCTGGCGTAGGAGGTGATTTGGCTGCCCATTGTTAAGTATAATGGGCTGCCCATCATCACGGGCGATCAAATCTAATCACCCCTAACCTTGGCCGGTCGAATGTGAGTGCCCTCAAACCTTCTTGTTAATATACTTTTATTTTTTTAAGGGTTGGATGCCATCCCTTGATGAGACTTTTTATATATTTTATAAGGATAATAATTTCGATATTTTAATTAAATTTTCCCTTTTCTCATAATTTTGTTTTGATTTTTCCACAATGGGCAATATCAATAACACCCTCCTTTTTCAGGCAAAAAGCTCAACAATTTTTTATAAAAATATAATAAAAAGATAGATAATAAAAATGATATATATTAATTTTTCTTTGTTCAGCAAAATACATGAGAGAAAATAATGTAAAAGTTAATTTTTTTCATTTGTTTTTTCCCATCTATTTTCTCTCGCCAGCCTCAAAGTTTAAATTTTAAATCTTTTCCATCATCCGACTTCAAAGGTTAGTGTAAGATTTACAGATATAAATAAATAATTTGAAATGGCTTTGAATAATAGCCATTAGCAAGTATATAACATGCATAAAATGAAACATAAATTATTTTTGAGGTTTTAATAAAATGACTAAATATTAATAATAGCAAGTTCTAACCATGCGGCTAAACATCTGGATTCAGTTGTCATGGCATCAGACCACGCCTGTAATTCCCCAACACGTATTATTTTTCTTTTTTTAAGACAAGTTTTTAATCTGTCCTCTTCCCTATTAATTAATAAATAACATTAATTGTTAATAAATTTTTAACATCACTGAGGAAAAATAGCAGAGAGCTTAATTTCTTATAACAATAAAAGAATCAAATGCAAGATCTCTAAAAAAGAGAAACTTTAGTAGAATGTCAGCAGGCTTTAAATCTATCTACCCATTCAACAAATTAGTAAGGCCATGTGGTTCAGTTATTTTTTAAAATCCTTTAAAAATTTATTTGATTTGCATGAAAAAATGTGAAAACCTAAATTTTTTTTGAAAGAGTCAATCTTTCCAAAGAAGTTTAATATATTTTCTACGCTAAATAATCATAATTATTTCAAAACGAGTATTTACCGTGCATAAGTAACTTCATATTTTTCCTTGTTTTTGTTTTAAGAAAATTGGAAAAAAAATTGCTCATAAGAAGCCTAATTAAAAGTAAATTTAATTATTTTGTGTATAAATTATTTTATTGATTGAATTGATTATTTAAAAAAAATTTAAGCTTTACATTTTGGGGGGGGCCTCATTAGATAATGGCCGCTTCGCTTTTGTAGAACCCGTATGCACCGCAGCACCGTTTGGTCAGGTGGGTTGACAAAGTAAAATCGTTCTTGCGTCGTTATCCGTCACACTCAGGTGTGCGGACCATGGTTGCATAAATCGGAATCGGAATCGGAATCGGTTTTCCAGTGAATCGGAATCGGAATCGGAATCGGTCTGAATCGGCCAGGAATCGGTTCAGTTGAATCGGTCCAAATTAATTTAATCAGTTATATATAATAATTTGACAATTTATAATATAAATATATTAAAATTAAGTATTGATGTTATTTTGATATTATTCTGTGTATTATAGTTTTTGATATTTTTAAATATTTTTTAAGATTTTTTAAATTATTTCGAATTAATTATTATTTTTAACTCGAGTTAGACTCGAGTCAACTTTTAATTACAAGAATGCCATCGTGCGATTTTTACCCCCCGCCGCCGCCGGCAGCCCGGTCGGCGGCGAGTCTCGCAGCGGCGATGTCGGCAGCCCGGCCGGACGAACCGTCGGCGGCCCGGAGCCGGCGGCGGAGTCGGCGGCGATTCGTGCGTGCCCGATTCGGTCCGGCCACGGGTGGGCGGCGACGTTGCGAGGTCGGCGGCGAGGTCGGCAGCCCGGTCGGCGGCGAGCGCGGAGTCGGGGCCGCACGGCGGAGGCGGAAACCGGGCGGCGGCGGGCGGACGAGCGGCGGCGGTGTCGGGGGAGCGGGTTTGATTTTAGGTTTTTAAAATCCAAATTACCATTTTACCCATGCTTAAATAATTTAATAAAAATCATACCTAGGGTATTTTGGTAATTTCTTAAAAAACCGATTCCGATTTAAATCGGCCGATTCCGATTCCGATTTAAATCGGTCGGAATCGGCCGAACTCGGCCGATTCCGGGGCCGATTCGGGGCCGCCCGATTCGGCCCCGAAATCGGATCGGCGCGACGCCGATCCGATTTAAATCGGCCGATTCCGCACGGAATCGGCCGATTTCTCCAACAGTGGTGCGGACACGTCAGGTAGGGGACGTGTTAGTGTCACTTCATTATTTATTTCACTAATTAAACACCAAACGAGGATAGAATGACTGGTTCACTCTAATAAAGGTGCAATTAATATCATCCTATACATATGCTAATTGATCAAATTCATTAAAATCCTTGTTCGTCAAGCAGGCCTGATTAGATATTCGGAAAACTTTAACAAACTAGAAGTTTACCATAGAAAAATGTTTTTCAGACATTCTATGATTGCTATTTAACTTCTTTCATTGTTTGCTTGTTCAATGCAGGTTATGAAGTATATATTTGATAGCCCACAGCATGATCTGCCTTGTTTGTTCATGGCCGATGGCCCCCTTTCCAAAGTCATTTCAATTCCGTGTGGAAGACTTGCTTTGAAAAATATATGCATAGAAGAATGATTTTTTTAATGATTTGACGGGAAAATTGACTCTAACCCACTTGGACCTTTCATGTCATGAGCATTCTAACTTACAATATTCCACAAGAACTATCGATAAGTCCGTTTTGTTACATAAACTACTAAACTTCGCGGTGGTTGTGGGCAGGGGGAGCGTTTGGAAGCAAAGCTAAGTTTACTAAGACAGATCAACTAATACGATTTGCTTCATTTGGAAAATAAAACAAAAACAATTTATATTTTCTTTTCATGTTCTCGGCCGACACAGACCAAAAGAAATTAAGTTGTTCTTCCTCAAGCCCCCACTAATCTTCTTGTGCGAGGAAGTTTAATGCCTGCTGAGTCGAACCAAGACAGGCCACAAGCCACCATCTACCTCCCGTTACTATAAAAAAATTTAGGCTAGATGCCGCGCTATATGTGAATTAAGATAGACTCTAACTTTATAAAAATAAACCTTCATTGAATAATAAAATAAATTTTAATTGAATGACAAAATAAATTCTAATAATTTATTTTATTTTAATTTGGAATATTTTGATTGAATCTTTTATTTTATATCAGAGCGTGTGTGTATATATATATATATATAATGCAAATAATTGCAATCATTAGATGGTACTAATTAGGGTTTGTCCTATCGGATGTCTACTAGATATCTACTGGACACCTCGACTGATGTATATTATACAACTTTAAGAAAAGGACAACATGAAAAAAATATATTTTAAATAACTTCAGTTCATAAAATTTAAATTATATGTTATTTAAATCAAAAGTATTAATAAAGTATTAAAAAATAAGCGTACAACTCTAGAAAATTTATTTAATAAAAACAATATATCAACGTATCGAAGGGTTTAGAGATGTCAAAGTGTGAAAGTAAAACTCTTTTGTTTTGGCAAAAAAGAAGCCAGATGCTAGCAAACAGCCGACATCTTGCAAACAGTTGTAAGCAAGAAAGGTTGCAACAAATTTTAGACACTTAAGAATGAGACGAACTTCTGATTAACTCATGGTTGTACATACATGAACGAGACAAACTTTGATCAACTCTTGGTGTATATATGTTCTACAAGGAGCACCCTGGCCAACAAGGTGGGATCTATTTAACAACTATTCACATATATATGCGATACTACAGTTTAGAGAAAACGGAGTTTTACCTGTCATTTGTGTTCACCACCTTAAGACCCCAACTCATGTCTTCACAATGCTGTATATGAGGGACAAGAACGCCTGTATCCACTCCAGTTTCCGCCTTGCAGTCATAGAAGGGAGGTGCATGGAAACAAGGTTCCATAGACATGGCTCTTAGGCAAGGAGGATCCGGAGCTGTTTGGTTCTCAGGCTTGAATAGAATCCATGGCCTCAAGCCCCCAAGACCCTGTGCCACATACCCAAAAGTCGACCAAGGGCTAGTTACCAATACATCAGTTAGGCTAAGAAGATACATTTCCGCCCATGCCTTCATGTTGTGCATTTGGTTGTCTGTCTGCTGGTGGACCTCATGGCTGGGTTGGAATACACTCACAATTTCTCCAGTTACAGTTTCTTGCTCCCAATACATATTTCTTATTTTTTCAAAATAACCAGAGTTTAAAGAAGTCAAAAGAACAGCTTTCTTTCTGTAAGAATCAAGCAAAGGAGCCATTTTATCTTGTGTAACTTCTGGGAGCACTTTCTGTTGCAAAGAACATGCTAAAATTTGATCCAGTACATACTGAAATGGACCAGGATCTACTTCAAAAACCCGGATTTGTATCCCTATTCTCTCATCTGCATTAGCCATGTAAGCCATATAGTACCTTCTAATCAAGCCCCATACAGAATTTGATGGATGGAAAAGATATCGACCCAAGTGATGGAAAACTGTATCTTTTTCTGGAAACAATCGACCTAATTCCACCTCATATACAGGCATCAGAAACAGAGATGGTACAAAATAATTATCTGATCGCACGACCAACCAAGGAATATTTTTCAGAACAAATTGATCTTGTTCACAGAAGAAATGCTTATCATGATCACCATAGTCATGAGCTAGATGCAAGTATGTAAATCCTGGAAGTGATTTAGCAGAGGTATCAATTACGCTGTCATTGATAATGTGATGTTTAAGCATATTCCCAAAACTTTTTGCAGATTTTATGTCAAACGAGTTGAATTGACCAATAAGAGGAAAGTCCAGGGGTAGTAGCCAAGATGTATCTGGGACAGGCTCACAGAAGAGATGAGCCATGTCCTTCCCCCTATCAATCAGTAATATGCGGTCAGTGAGGAGAGCATACAAAAATGTTGATGCCAGAGTTAAAATACGGTTGCCTAAGCCACTGTAAGAAATCCATACGACATAAGAGCACTCCGTTCCATTGTTGTGACCTGAGTTGAGCTGATTAAGGGTTCTGTTATAGAGATGAGTATTGGGTCCACATTTTTTATGGAGAACCTCATAGTTCCGCAATTTTTCTAGGAGATACTTTGAGGGACTATGAGGAGATGCTTTACGATATAAGCTACTCTGGTATCTGCTATAGCAAGATCCTTCTTCAAACCCAGAAACAAGTAAGCCTCCCAGCAACTTGTCTATAGTTGCATTAGCCTTTCCATGTAAACTAGTTTGTTCATCATCTAAGTATTAAAAACAATATTAACGACAGACAACAGAAAATAAAAAATGATACGTGGAATATCAAACAGGAAAAGGCATGCGATGGAAAGCAAACAGAGCTATAAGCCAAACACAGTACACACACAAGGCAAAATAATAATAATAATAATAATAATAATAATAATAAATAAAACTTCCCGCACTTACTATGCAGGTAGATGGAAAAATGAACAAGTATAAACATATGGAAGTTGGTCATCCTCCACAAACACAGCCCCGACACTTATAAAAAAATTAGCCTTACTGAATTAATAGTAGAAATAAAAAAATTCAGTCATTACATGCCTCTTTCTCCAAAGTAATAGGAATTATATATTCTTGTTAAAGCACACCAATTCAAGAAAAGGTAGCATACGACCTCTCTCTACTCGTCACAACAAGATGCTCACCTATAATAAATTAAGAAAGTTGTCACATTGACATAGGATACCCATATGAAATAACATAATCTGGGAGAGGAATAAGGCAGGCCTCTCAGTCAAGATTGACAGGAGAAAAGCCCCACTCAAGAATGACATTTTCACATATTAGAAACCACATAATGCTTAGATTGCAGATGCAAAAATGTGTTCTCGAGTACGTAGCGCAACACGATCCAACAATTCACAATTAACATATTCAAATCAAAGCACAAAAACTCCCTTTCTGTCCCGAGACTCCCTCCGCAACGCAGCCTCACCAACACCATCTAATCCAAGACAACAGACCGCAAAACTATCAATTCATGACAAACAACAAACAACAACAAGAAGAAAAAACAAACAGAACACGCAAATGGACGACAAAAAGCGGCATTGAAAGAAAGAAACCTTTCGGCGGAGACGGGTGAAAACCCAAACGGTATGCCGCCCCGCCGGCGCCATTCAACGGGGAAATTCGGCAGTACATAAGAAGAACCGGTAGGAGAAGCAAGCAGGTGGCGCCGAAGCCGATAAGGCGGGCGAGGCCGGCGGCCGACTTGCGGTCGGACGGTACGCTAAGAGCGCCGCCGCCGCCGTCGCCGTCGTCGGGGTTAGAAGAGGGGTGGCGCCGGAGCCTCTTCATGTCCATGGGTGGCGAGTATAGATGGTGGCGGTGGTGGTGGACGTGTTAGCGGTGGTGAAGGAAGAAGGAGAGGGGACATGGCCATGATAGCTGGTATAAATGTAAATAGGGTGTGATTGCGGGTGCGAGGCATGGCGACAACGGAGGGTGGGGGTGGTTTCACGAATCTGGAAGTGTCTTTGATGTGGGGACCCAGACATATCCGTATGTGACAAAGACACGACCGAATCGATACGATGATTGAGGGGGAAATTGACAATTTGATATTGCATACAACGCGACTTTTATAGTTTAAGGCCTGATCAATTTCTCGTTTTATTTGTTGGTTGATTGAATCAAATTAATTTAAATTATAATTAATAATAAGTAAACCGATCAAGCAAAATTACTTTGATTGAATTGATAATTAAATACCAATTAAATTGATCAAAATGATTCAAGTTAGTATGTGTTAAACTTAAATGCACCGGACTTAGGGGGGTAGGTTACTTCATATAATTACAAAACACGTGGACATGCTTGTTCTACTTACTAATGTCGCCTACTCTATCCCACCTTGCCCAAGCTATGGTCAATCATAATAAAAAAAATTAGATTTTGAGTATAACGTGGATTGTAAATCAACCAATTTAGGCCAAATCGAGCCGATCAAGTGATTCGGTGTATCCGTGAAGCCACGAGAAAAATCCTAGCTTGATCTCGATTGGAAATGCCACCCTAGGGCCTTGATCCTCCTAGCCGACGGTAGATTTGGACCACACCGGATCAATCTGACACTGCCTTTCTCCTTCTTTCCTGCAGCCATCCTTCTCCTCCTAGCCAGCGGCCATGCCATCTGACCAGCAGTAGTTTTCAACTCCCCCAAACCCCTTAGACTACCACCCTCCTCCTCCTAGCTGGTGGCCACACCCTCCGACACTGGCGGTTTTCAACTGATATCTGATCACCACCCTCTTCCCCTTAGCCGGCGACCATGCCTTTCGATGACTGATTGTTGGGAACCCTGTTCTTCGACTGAGGGGATACGATAACAGATCCATCAAGGATGGTGTTCGAGCGAACAAGAAAAATAGTCGGACTGTCGGTTCTCTACATTCAATTAGAAATGATGCTTCTTCTTTTTTCTAAATTATCTTTGAGGTTGTGGATTGTGCAGCTTAAAAATTGTATAAGAGAGAGTTTGATCCATTTGGTAAGAAAATGATTTTTAGAAAGCTTACTCAAGCTCGGATGCACGAATCGGCCGATTTCGTGCGGAATCGGCCGATTTAAATCGGATCGGCGTCGCGCCGATCCGATTTCGGGGCCGACTCGGTCGGCCCCGAATCGGGTCATGAATCGGCGATTTTCGGCCGATTCCGACCGATTTAACTCGGAATCGGAATCGATTATCGAATCGGCCGATTTAATCAGAATCAGTTTTTACAAAATTACCAAAATACCCTAGGTATGATTTTTATTAAATTATTTAAGCATGGGTAAAATGGTAATTTGGATTTTAAAAACCTAAAATCAAACCCCTCTCCCCCGATTCCGCCGCCGCGTTCGCTCCGCCGCCCTCCGCTGCGCTTCCGCCGTCCGACCTCAGCTCCGTCCGACCACGCCACCGCCGCCCGATTCCGACCTCAGCTCCGCCCTCCGCCGCGATTCCGCTGTCCGACGCTACGCTCCGACCTTCTAGACCATCCGCCATCCGCCGTCCGACGCTGTGCCCGATTCCGAACTCAGCTTCCGCCGTCCGACGCTTCCGCCGCGATTCCGCCGCGATTCCGCCGTCCGACGCTCCGCCCGACCTTCCGACCACGCCACCGCCGTCCGACCTCAGCTCCGTCCGGCCACGCCACCGCCGCCCGATTCCGACCTCTAGCTCCGCCCTCCGCCGCGCCTCCGACCGAAAATTTGGGTAAATTTAGATTTTTTTATTGAAATTGAATATTGTGATGTGCAAATTGTTATCTATGATGTTCTAATTGATTAATATGAAGTGCAAATTGTGATGTCCAAATTGAAATTTTGTGCGTGCGGTAAATTGTGATGTGCGAGTATGTGCTATGTGCAAATCGTGATGTGCAAATTGTGATGTGCTAATATAGCTTGGAAGTCTTGAAAATTTGCTTGGTAGTGGTTTGATTGATGATGAATTTTTTTGGTGTGCTAGTGTTGATATGCTAGGGTTTTTAGGAACTGTAATTGACGGTTTTTGCAGTTAATTGTCTTTGCCTTGGTGTTCAGTTTGCTGCAAATTTAACTACAGAGTCATTTGAAGTTATCAAAATTTCGAGATATCAGTCACAGGGAAGATGGATTTTGGATGGGAATATGGCACACCACTTGATGCATCTAAGAAGCAAGTCATCTGTAACTTTGCAGAAAAACCATAAGTGGAGGGATATATCGCTTCAAGCAACATATTGCTGGACTCTACCGTTGTATTGTCATAATTACATACCTTTGTGATTGTTGTATAAATACTTGAATTTGTGTATTTATGTTGAGAAATTATATAATTATGTATTTCAGGTATTTCTGTACTGAGTTGGCAAATTTTTGTATATGACCGATTTAGACCGATTCAACTGAACCGATTCTTGGCCGATTCAGACCGATTCCGATTCCGATTCCCTGGAAAACCGATTCCGATTCTGATTCCGATTCCGATTCATGCAACCATGTACTCAAGTACTTGAATTAGTAGTTTAGCAACATATCTTCCAAAAGTTTTTTGGGGAAAAACTAAATTTCTATTAATTATGAATAAATTCTTCTAGTGATTGAATATACGTAGAGATAACATTGATTTCTAATTTATGCTTTTATTTAGGACCTGTAATTTGAGTTAAACTTTTCTGCTTATTTAGTGATTGAATACTTGTTTTATAATTCATATATTATTTGTGTGTCTAATATATAAAAATTTAAAAGGGGAATACACTATTGGTTGTGATTAAAAATAAGAGATTTAATTAATTAAAATATTATAAAAATAAAAAATAAAAAATAAATATTTTTTACTACAAAAAGTCACGAATTCAACAAAATAACAAATAATAATAATAATACTTCTTACCACGTAGGGTCACATGTTTGAATTATATGGATAATTTTAATTTTTAATTTTTTACTTATAAGATTTAATTTACTTATTTTTTAAAAAATACAATAAAAAATTTAAATTATCATAATTTATCTTTTATTTAATTGGGTTAGGTTCTACATTTAAGGTCCAAAGAGAGTCTATATTTAAGATATCAAATTATTTGTGTGGGCGCGGGATCGTCTCGCCCCCTCGAATCGGTTCATGTGTATAATTCGGATTTGAAGGTTCGGTGGGACTGAGGCGCCCTTGCCGCGCAAAGAGATAGTGCGATGAAAATAGAAAATGTTACAAATAGTAAAATGACACGCAAGAAATTTTTTACCCGGTTCCTTAGGGTTTAATTTGAATCCTTAAATCAGTCCACGGTGAGATTAGTACTCACAATCCACTATTTCTCCTTTGATTTTTACAAGTTACACAAAACAGTGAATTTTTGCCGCCTGTAAATCAATTCGCATGAGATCTTTGACTCCAATGCCATGGTTTCTCTTTTTTCACTTTTTAAATCTTTAAAATAATCCCACCATTACATCCAGAGCGTCTAAAAATGGTGGGATACTAAGTTTTGCCTTGATTCGAGGTCGGGAAGGCCTTCAAATTATTTTCGGAGTGTTAATGGACTGAACCAGGCCAATTCTGGTTGGTTCAGTACAAATAAAAACAATGTACTGTACCGGGTGGCGTGCGTCGGCTTCCCTTTTTCTCTGCGTGTGCCGGTCTACGGTGGTGTACAGTACACGATCTCCAATTCGGGTCGCGGTTTCATAACTGGTCACGGTCTGGCTTCGCGGACGCGGACTGGGAGAGAAGGATTTGGTCTTGGACACGACAAAAGCGGATATGGTTAGTAGTAAATGGCTCCAACAACCCGGCTGCAACGGCGGTGCAATGGTGGTTTTGGTGGATTTGGCGGCGGCTTTCCGGAAGCTGAAGGTAGCGGAGATTGCCCAGAACTATAGATCACAGAATGGTGAAGATCTTGGCGGTGCTCCGACGGTCAGCGGCAGCCCAGTCGGAAGGTCGGATGCCAGAAAGTTAGACACTTTTCTGCACTTTTGTGCTATGCTGGTCACTTCTCGATTTTTTCCGGCGACTACAAGCGACGATCTTTGTCGAAAACTTGGTTTGGGTTTCTAGACCACTCCTCCGTCTTCACGTTTCACCTCACGACGACACTGGGAACGGCCGATGTTGGTAGGAAGAAATTACCGAAATCAGACCTTCGCTGCTTTGTTTTCTGCTTTTGGCCAGCAACTTCCTCGATTCCTAATTTTCCCAGCTGCTACAGCGACAAACTCCGGTGGCTCTCGGCTTGGGTCTATAGATCACTTCTTCGCCTTCACTTTGAACCTCGTGACGGGGCCAAGAACGACCGGAACGGGTCGGAAAAAATTAGCGAAATCAGACCTTCGCGGCTCTGTTTTCTGACTTTTCCAATCGACAGCTTGCTGGCAGAATTCTAGCGAGCGGCTGGAGTCTCCATTAGAAATTCTGGTGGGTGTTGTGTCGGGGGCACTCTGAGCTCCAAGTAGATGGTCTTGTACTGATCCAATAAGGTCGAGGTTGTCTTGAAAAGTCGCCGGAAAATTGGACGCCGAACCTGCAAAACAAAGATGCTATCCTATTCTTCGTTGTCGGTGGGAATGGAACAGGGCTTCGGTGGGCTTTGATATTTTGCGGCTCAGAACTTCCTGGCAAGGGCAAACATTAACTGGCAAGGCTTCAATGTACTCCGGCAGCAACACTTCATTCTCTTTTCACGGTGGTAGTCGAGGAAGCCAGCAAGTTAGGAATGTGACTCCAAGAGGACTCCTTGGCTTCGTGTCTGTAGGTAGCAGCAACGGCACTTGGCAGCCAACTCTACCTTTAAGGCGGCAAGGATCTCGATTCCAGGGATACTGCTTCAAAGCTCCACCTTTCTTCTTTGTCATGATGACCCAGTGGCAAAACTTTGGTGAGCAACAGAACCTTTCTTCGGCTCCCTCACGGACAGCACGTCGGCAACACTTCAAAGCAACACGACTCCTTCATCGGTGGCTCTGGCAAGTGGAAAGTTTGGATCTTGGGCAAGGATTCATGGCCGTGATAGGGGTAGTGATCGATCGGGTGTTGGCGAGGGTCGCTGGAGCATCTCCGGTGAGGGGCTCCTCCCTCGGCTTTTCTTCTGTCTGGCAAAATTCTTTTCCTTTAGCATACGAGCCCCCCTTGCTTTAACAATAACACCCGGCTTTTATAGAATTGGGATAACTCCTGAGAGATTGATTTCCTCCAACGGTTGTAGAACAATGTCTACTTCTTCCTCTGACAATTCTTTCTCCGGCAGTTTTTGAACTGCATGACTAATTCTCTTGTAACATGCAGGAAGTCATCCACGTAAGTGGCTTGAGTATTGTCACATAATTGAATAAATATTATCAACATAACCGGATAAATATAAATATTTTTTGGATAAATATGTGCAAACATTATTATAATTTATCTTATTATTTAATGAGGATTTACATATGAAATTAAAATTTATTTGTTGTACAAGTTGTGTATAATGCAATACCTTGCCTAGTTTTTATAAGAGTATTAATATATTATAAGACCTTACAAACATTACGATTGGTTTTAAACATGTCACTCATCCATTAAATATCTTAGTATCAGTTTATTATTTCAATAATAGAGAAAATATTTTTATTTATTATTTTCTTAGTTATTTATTGGGTCTTAAGACCGA
The DNA here is from genome assembly GCA_033002965.1 of Piper betle. Classification (NCBI taxonomy): domain Eukaryota; kingdom Viridiplantae; phylum Streptophyta; class Magnoliopsida; order Piperales; family Piperaceae; genus Piper; species Piper betle. Next base: position 288,157 of record JAURVB010012269.1, on the reverse strand, counting down.
CATTTACTTTTAAGGTTTTATGACATTACTAGTCGTTTTTGTAATATCGGAATAGATACAATGTACACAAATTTAAATGTAACTGCTCGATTCTAAGCTTTGCTGAATTGGCCTGATTTAACAACTTGTCGTTCCACAAATTCCAACCAATTTAGGCAGACTTTGATATTTTGCAACCATGCGCCAACCACAAGGTTGCAAAAATCAGGAATCAAGAATCAGAATTGATTTTCAATAGAGTTGGAATCCGAATCGGAATCGGTCTAAATCGAACAAGAATCAGTTCCACTTGAATAGGCCTGAATCGATCCTATACAAAAATTTTAACTTAGTCAAAATTGGTGGGTTATTAGTATAGAATATGTCATTCTAATGTAATTTTCATGTTATAATGTGTATTATATTTTATGATATTTTTCATATTTTGGATTTTTTAAAAAATTATTTAGAGTTGGTTATTATTTTTAACTCGAGTCGAAGTCGAGCCAACTTTTAATTATAAAAATGCCACTGATATTTCATCCCCCATCTCCCCATGCCACCGTCCTGTCCCGCCGCCTAGTCGGCGGCGAGATCCCCCCCTCGTCCCCTGTCCTGCCCCCGTCACTGCCTGTGCCGCCCTGTTGCCCCGGTCACCCCCCTCCTTGCCTCCCGCCCCACCACGCCCCGTCGCCCCCCTCCTCCCCTCCTGCTCCACCCTCAGCCCCGCCCCAAAGCCGCCCTCGCACACGCCCTCGTCGCCCCATCGTCCCCCACCCTCACCCAGTCCCCTGTCGCTCAGTTGTCTCCCTTACCACCCCATCCCCCACTGCCATTGCCACCCAGCCCCCCCCCGGTGGCCCGCCGCCACCCTCGCCGCCTCACCGCGCCGGTCAAAATTAGCCGATTCGAGCCGATTCTGAAATCGGCTCGAATCGGCCAATTTGCGGACCAATTCAAGCCTAGCCAATTCAAAGGGTTTTTAAAATCAGATCGCCGCTAATCCGATTTAAATCGGCTGATTCCGAGTGAAATCGGCTGATTCCGAATGAAATCGGCTGATTTACGCATCACTGCACCAACCCTCCCTCATTGTCATAGTCGCTACTTCTCTCAAGGCCACCTGCTCCGTCAGCATCTTCCCCGTGCGCATGAGGGTCGGTTGGCCATCCTCGCCGACAACAATAGCAAAGCTGTAGGTTGGCTTCTGCCACTGTTGACGAGCACGAGTAGCTGGCCTACACGCATGGTCTAGCTGGGTCGGGTCAGAGCTGTAAGATCAGGAACCAGATCGTGGTGGGGGCTTTGATAACTTCACCGTGCAATGCATGCGACTGTAGCGCCTCATCAATGGAGGCTAAGGACGTACACAATGAAGCATATGTCCAATATTTGATCAATGAGTTTCGATATCTCCTTTTGAATATTTTAGTGGGATCTGATCATTTTGGATCAAATCGAATTTGATTTAAATTTGATTTAGGTTTAGAATGCAAGCCATATATATTCAATTCATAAATGGAATTAATGATTTTAAATTTTTTAATTTAGAAAGAATTATACTCTTAAATTTTTTAATAAAATAAATAAATAAATAAATTTGTAAAAAAATAAATTGAGTATATATTATTAAGTTACAAACTTTAATTCGACTAATATGATTATAAATATATTAAAATTTATCAACACAAAAGTTTTTAATTTAAATAGAATTTTACTCTAATCCTTTCCTAATAAATAATAATAATAATAATTTTAAATTAAATAAGTATTAAATGCCATGAGAGGTAAAAAAATTCTAGTGTTTTAATGTAAGCGGAATGATGTAAGGAATGGTTATGTTGAAAATAAAAGACTTGGGAGTCAAATGGAAGGCTTGAGTCTCCTTCTCGAATTTTTGTTCATAATAACAATATCAATAACTTGAGTTCACATTTGATGGTCACTAATTTTCCAGGTTGGCTGTCTGAGTAACAGTGTAAGAGTAAAAATTACTTTAATAATTTTCATGGGGTAGTCAATAAAAAGGGAGTTGTGGGATAAGATTTGGCTAGGGGTTAACCGAGCGAGTCAGAGTCGAGTCGAGTTCAGTCATATTCAAACTTGACTCATTTATTTCGAGTTCGATTCTAATTCAAAAGGTTTCAAGCCGAGGTAAGGTGAATTCAAGTTGAATACAAGCTGAATACAAGCTAGTTTGATTATTATTCACACATATATTTTTTCTACATAACTTAAAATAAAATTAATTATAAAAGTTAAAATAGTTTAATTTCAATTCAATTTTATGCCAAATAATTTGTTTGGAAACAAAATCTTTGTATTATCATATAAAATTGTCATATCATATAATTATATTTATTAATTTTTTTATATTTTATATAGATAATTATATAAAAATTATATCAACTATAGTATCAAATGCGAATTATCAAGTTTCTAATTAAGTGGAGCTGAACGAAGGTGTACTCATGCACGTGTTCGCTTGATTCGAGTTGAGCTTCAATTCAAACGAGATTAAGCCGAACATTAAGCAATTAGCACCTGTAGATTTGGCCACCCACCCAAAATAACTATTTCTAACCGATGTACCACCAAATCTCAACTCATGTAACTTGAAGGCGCCTAATCCATGTTATATTTCTTCCTTGGTAGGCATAAGTTCACCAAGATTGCTAATTGGTGCTTGTTCACATGTTGAACTCTCAAGTTGAGAATGTGGAAACAACTCTTCCAGGCATCTTATTTTTTGATTAAGTTTAGTTAAAATCATGGATGCACGAATCGGCCGATTCCGTGCGGAATCGGCCGATTTAAATCGGATCGGCGTCGCGCCGATCCGATTTCGGGACTCGAATCGGGTCGTGAATCGGCCCGTTTCGGCCGATTCCGACCGATTTAACTCGGAATCGGAATCGGCCGATTTAAATCGGAATCGGTTTTTTAAGAAATTACCAAAATACCCTAGGTATAATTTTTATTAAATTAATTAAGCATGGGTAAAATGGTAATTTGGATTTAAAAACCTAAATCACCCCCCCCCGATTCCGCCGCCGCTTCGCTCCGCCGTGCTTGCGCCGTCGTCCCTCCGCCGTCCTCCGTCCGACCACGTCACCGCCGCCCGACTCCGACCTCAGCTCCGCCCTCCGCCGCAGACGCTGCGACCGCCGCCCGAAGTCGGCTTCCGCCGGCCGACGCAAGCGCCGCGATTCGGCCGCGCTTCCGCCGCGATTCCGCCGCCATTCCGCCACGACTCTGCCTTCCGACCCTCCGCCCGACCGTCCGACCCTCCGCCCGACCGTCCGACCACCCCACCGACGTCCGACGCTCCGCCCGACAGTGATTATCCTTCCGCCGTCCGACGCTTCCGCCGCGATTCCGCCGCGCTGCCGCCGCGATTCCGCCGTCCGACCCTCCGCCCGACCTTCCGACCACGCCACCGTCGTCCGACATCAGCTCCATCCGGCCACGCCACCGCCGCCCGATTCCGACCACTAGCTCCGCCCTCCGCCGCGACTCCGACCGAAAATTTGGGTAAATTTAGATTTTTTTATTGAAATTGAATATTACGATGTGAAGTGGAAATTGAAATTTATCTATGATGTTCTAATTGATTAATATGAAGTGGAAATTGTGATGTCTAAATTGAAATTTTGATTAATATGAATAGGAAATTGTGATGTCTAAATTGAAATTTTGTGTGTGCGGTAAATTATGATGTGCGAGTATGTGCTATGTGCAAATCGTGATGTGCAAATTGTGATGTGCTTATATACCTTTGTGATTGTTGTATAAATATTTGAATTTGTATATTTATGTTGAGAAATTATATAATTATGTATTTCAGGTATTTCTGTACTGAGTTGGCAAATTTTTGTATATGACCGATTTGAACCGATTCAACTGAACCGATTCCTGGCCGATTCAGACCGATTCCGATTCCGATTCCGATTCACGGGAAAACCGATTCCGATTCCGATTCCGATTCATGCAACCATGGTTAAAATAGAGCCATATACATATATATATATATATCCAGCTCGTAAGCATTTAACGTTCGGCTCGGTTTGACTCGACTCGAAACTCGACATTTAAATGCTCGACTCGAACTCGACTTGAACTCGAATCTTACGAGCCGAGCTTGAGCAAGGTCGTGTTCGATTAGACTTGACTCGGTTATAACTCGAACTCGACTTGTAGCTTGACTCGAACTCGACTCGATAAAATAATATAATAATATAGTCTTTATATTATATTATATTATATTATATATATATATATAATATAATAATAAAGAAGCAAGATAGTTGAGATGGTAAGTATTCACCTTGATGACTTCAAGGTAGTGGGGTTGTGGGTTCAAACCACATTAGCCTTTTTTTTTTAAGTGAGGTATTTTGGACTTTAAATCGAGCTGGTTTCGAGCTAACGAACGAGCTCACAAAAATTAAACAGTTTAAGTATATTCGAGTTCGAACAAATAAAAGATATTCGAGTCGAACTCGAGCATGTATGTCCAAAACTCGTTCGATCTCGAGTCAAGTTTGAACAATTTTCGAACTATTCGAGCCGAGTTCGAATACATATTGAGTTCGGCTTGCTCGCTCAATTAACACCCCTACACACTACTACTAACTTTACAATTTTGTGTGTGTCGCTAATTAAAATTCACATAGATAAATATAAAAATAAATAAATAGGGTACTTATAAGTTTCAAGTTATATTAATTTTCTTTTAATGCTTCTTACCTTCTTTTAATTTTCAAGTCATTTTAATACTTGTGCCCTTTCACCTAATTAATTAACAAAATAATTGAAAAAAAATCAATTTTAAAACACTTTTGAATTGGTGTATTTTTAAAAACTAAAAATAGGTTATTGATGTCTAAAAGAGAAAAAATTTGTCAACCACTGATTTATGTACTCTACTTCTTACGCATACAAACTTCATTATCTGTGATCTATTAAAAAGAGTTTAAAACTTTAAATTAGAGGTTTAACTCATACAAGCTATATGAGCCATGAGGTGTAACTTATCCTGATTTTTCTCATTAAAATATTAGGAGACGAGTATGTATACTGGGTTTCATAAGAATTCATTGTGTAAATGTTGTTAATCATAGTCTCTGTTGCACTCATGTTAATATAATTATTGAAGGTTCTTTTATCAGATGTCTATGGAGAGATGCATGATAAAAGTTTTGATAAGTTTTTTCTGGAAAAAGATTGTGCTCGAATCTAACTAGTTTAAGCAAAATAAAATAAGGTTCTGTTTAGATTGCACGAAAGAAATATAAGTTAAGAAAAAATATAAGTAGACGATCTTAAAAGAAATGGTTTATAATTAATATAATTAATAAAAGAATATTATATATAGAGAATTATAGTTTTTATGTAAAATAATAATGATTTTTTTAGTGGGTCTTCCATGTGCGAAATAATTTCATATTTGTTTCTTATATTTTGAGAAAGAAAAGTATGAAGAAATTTTTACGTTGGTGACTATTTATAAGTAATAATGATTATTTTAAACAAAAAATATTTTAAACCTATAAAATTAATCTTATATATATATACAGATAAGAAAAACCAGATGAATGCAAAACGTGAAGTTGGGCTCACTCTCGTTGAAGCAGTAATCACACTGTTCCTACCTCCACAAAAATATCATCACGCTGGTACTTGAACTACCAAGCTAGAAGACTAATATTTTGTACCAACAAAAGTGTACCATTTTTTCTTTGAAGCATACTATAATCAAGGCATGAGTTTGGGCAACCCAGCAAAGACAGAGTGCTTAGAAAAAATCGGTAAAAAGCAAGTCGAACAAACGCTTCGAAGAGATAAGAAAGAAGAAAAGACAAAAAACAAGTCAGACAAAATTTTTGCTGATTCGTTCTTACGGCGACCTGGGCCGTGGATTCGTTCTTCTTTCTTCCCAGCCGTTGATTCGGTCTTACAAACACTGTCCCATATTTTTTTCTCCTGGTATATTGAGCAGAAACCTACCCCTTATATTAAAAATGAAAACCGGACAAAAGCATATTGGGGATATTTTCACTCTCCTTCTCAACCTCTAACTGCCGGGTACCTTTCATCGTTTATCTCGAGTTTCCAATAGTTCAGTCAGTTGTGTTGATGGCAGGCAGTTAGTGTGGGAAAGATCATTCGGGTATGTGTAGAGTTTGGTGCAAGGTATGGTGGCTTCCTTCGTAACTAGAGCTTGAAGCCATTATCAATGCTCCTAGATGATTCTTCATATAAAATGACTACCTCTTACTTTTAAAGTGGCCTCAACATAATTGTGGCCAGGTGTTCATCGGTTTACGTCTCATCCCAAGCACCACTTCTAACAATAATTGATAGATTATTTTGATTTTATGAAAAATGTAACATAATAGTTGTATGGTGTCCTGTGAACTGTAACTTTATTGTTAAGAGGGAAGCTATCTGCACCGCAACTTTCCCCCTTAAAGTTCTCCACATCCAAGTGTCCCCTTGAAAACGTCCAAATCAACCCTTCCAATCCACGTTGACCATTCAAAAAAACGAATTCATTCGACCCAGTCTCCCCTTCTCATTGCCACCGCGCTGCCGTTCACTGCCGTTCTTCGGCCGCCTCTCCCTTCTTCTCGTCCAACGCGAAGCCCTCTTTGCTACCCCTTTTTCTTCGACGGTCGTCGTCGCCGCCCTTGCTCACCGTTCTTTGTTGGATAGTGCTCTTACCCAGCCTCTTAGAACCGTATACATTCAAAGTCTCCAACTTTCATTGCAATAATAAGTTTTGATGATTCAATTACCCATGAATCCCAATTTTGATTCCAATTTCAACAAAACAAAATTATCTTTTTGTGCATGAATTGCAAAACAACTTTTTGATTGGCATTACCAATTCAATTACCCGTGAATCCCAAATTTGGTTCCAATTATAAAAAACAACTAATCAAAAAGTATTCGTGTTTTTGTACAAGAACAGCAAGACAACTTTTTAATGGGCACACCAATTTAATCTTCACATTAAGGGGGGTGGGAGGATCGAGTTCATAATCACCTAGGCCAGACGCTGTTCTTTATATATAAACATTATATGACAAAGCATCCGAGTGTCCAAGGCAATTGTAATGAATTGGATAAGTTGGTTATCTCTAATCTAACCCTCCTCTTTCAATTATTTGGCTCTCTCATCAAAAACTGTGTAAGTTGGTGGTTTGGGCCTTAGCCTCCATACTTATCTCTTATCCCTAAATCCGGTCATACTCGTGAACCGAACCAGTATGTTATAGGCCCCGATTAGGTCGGCTAACCCGAACCCAACCCGTGCAGATCTAATCTCGACGTCTTAAGATAAAAATACAACTCTCCATATATAGATAAATACATAAAACCCTAACATGATACTATATAGATAACATGTAAACTAATTTATACACCAATAACAATTGCAACAAATCAATAAAAATTCTAAAAATAAAACGGACAAAGTCTAACATGATACTATATAGATAACATGTAAACTAATTTATACACCAACAACAATTGCAACAAATCAATAAAAATTCTAAAAATAAAACGGACAAAGTCTCTCCTAAAAGTGCAATTAAGGCCTACTTTGTCAAAATAATATATATATAAATATATATATATATATATCAGATATTTGCATTCATACAGAATTCTAATCTATACTCTATCAATCACTCTGAAACTTGGGTCTCGACCCACCTATGCAGTCTATTCACATTTCACAGCATATCGTCATGTCTTAGCATTTAATCACAACATATCATCATGTCTTAGCATTTAATCACATCATTCTCAATATAATAACATCGTAAACAAAATATTAACTACTCAATCGGCTGACATGTGTGTGCAAGCGACATCATTGCTCCTCCATCCAGGCTGGCATATTCAACTCGTGGTTATCACCTACATATAATATAAAAACACGTTAGTAACAAGCATTACTGGTTCAAAATATAACTATAACAAATTGGCTATAAGAGCTAACTCTCACATGAAGAAAAACATTCGTGTACTTCATCATAACTATCTTAAGGGCACCTACTAAAAGCCACCAGGCTGTAGACCCGGTAGCATCTTGAACTGACTACTTTGCTGATGCCTCTTTTGGCATTTTTCTCATTTCTTTTTCTCTAGTCCATCAGGACTACAAGTATATCCTAAGCCCTCTCCTTTCCTTGATAATTCTCTTGGCTTTGAGCATGAAGGCCAAGTACTCTTAGGCAGTCGTCTTTAGTACCCTTTGAACCACAAGTCCAGACATGAGTTGTACTTAACAGTACCCGTAAACCTCCATGTTCTCCGGGTGTGAGGAACTCAAACGCAGAGTTGTCAGGATCCCTCGGGAATGGTACAGTTCGTTGACTAATTCAGAGCCCACTTTGACTGTCACGTGCATCCGCTCATGGTACGTGCAAGTCGGTTTCACCATCTCTTATCTCAATGAAAACTCGACAAAATTATATATAAAAACTTGGGAAGGGATTCATATAATAGGCCCAAAGGCAACTTGTGGTGGATTTTATTTTCGAAATCATCCTCGAGGGTTATGAATCCAGAAAACTGTTCTGCTAAATGGCCTGAGTTAAGTGGGATCTGATAAAATACTACTTAACCTGTCCTACAGGCAATAAAACAAACATATAATAGAATAGAATATAAAACAGAGACGAGTCCTAAATGGACTTGGTAGAAGCTCCAAGCGTGTAATCATGCCTAAGCAGCAAGCTCATACTCCATACCTACACATCAAATCTAGAAGCTAATGCTCGTTAACTGAATGATGCATCAACTCGACATGAACGCTACACACAACACAATCATCATCCATTACAATTAACAATCATAAATGAGTAAATAATTCTAACTCATCTTATTCATACCCATTTTCTTGTGTTTTTCTTAGTTACGTTATAGCCAATTAGCATGCTCAGATTCAATTTACCTCATTAGATCACTTAATATTCATTCACAATTAATCAAATCATGCAACTTATCACTTCATTCATAGTCAGATATTTATCACGACAATTAATCAATCCTAGCATCTTGTGCTAACAATCATCAATTTTAAATAGTTAAATCGGATGTAATTATACCTTTCGTCGTTGACAATTGACGATAGCTAGGATTTCTTTACGTGTCTCGAAGCTCAAATTTGGCGCTCGTTGGTATCCAAAGTTCAATCAGGTTCGGCGGAAGATCCGGCAACTTCCAACAAATCCGGTTTTTCGATAAAGTTCTAGGGGTTTTCTGGGAGGTTTCAGTGGTTTTCTAGCCTCTTTCTGACGATTTTCTGGCAGCAATCATTGACGGTGTCTACTCGCAGAATAGCATGGGAATTGGGTACTATTGGAACCGGCTCAATGAGCCCGATGCTCACCAAAAAATGGCTAAAACAAAGGCGATCGATGGTGGGTGACTAAATCCGACCGGCCTGGGTGGTGATGGGCTCCATTCCGGTTGGGAAAGGTCATGAGAGGGTCGAAGGTGCCGAGGTGACCACTAGATCACGGCGGCTATGGTCACCAGTGGCGAGATCGGCAACGGAAGCGTGGCGTAAGGGCGCGGCTTCCTCTCATCGTGGAGGCCTGACGACGGCCACGGGCGCTCAGGCCGGCATGGCAACGCCGCAAAGGGATTGGAGGCGACGATCGGCGGCAGGGATAGACGGCGACCAAAAACACAAGAGTGAAGGTGGAGGCGATCGATGGTTTGGGGGAAAGAAAAAGGGTCGGGGGTGGTCAATGACAATATCATAAATAAATATTGACTCGACTCCGACTAGAGTCAACTAGCTTGTAATAAATTCTAAAAATCCAAAAAATAGGGGGAAATCCCATAAATTATAATGCACGCCACAACATCACAATGACATGCTCTTTAACTATTAACCCACCCAAACTGCTCCATTACGCATCTTGACACGGTAAACAGCTAAAAACTAATTCTACGATCCACTATATATATATATATATATATAATAAAGTAAACTAGCTTACTCTTATATATTCTGATAACTCATTCTTTTCTACTGTATTCATGACGTCATTATCGTATTCTTGGGTACACATGACCCTTATAGCTCATACACGCGACCGGCATCGGCTCAGTATACATGTTCTAAAACTCTAACTCGACTCAAACTGACTGCTAAACGGATCAGTTTATGAGTATAAAACCCTGACTCGGATCGTGGGTTTTACATCTCCTCCTTCATCCTTGTGATTTCTCCCTGTTTATCCTACTCACGAGTCTCTAAGTCCTCAAGCGTGTGGAGGAAAAACTTATCAAGCTGCGAAATCTAGCTCATCATACTAGCACAGGACCCAACATCATCAATGTGATAAGAAGTAGATCCACATGAGTCAGGAGGAAAATGGCACACTCCTATCAATGCATATCCCAATCTATAATATTGACTCTTGTTTGGCTCTCTAACTGCATATCGGTATGTTATAGGGACGACAACCAATAAATGATAGAAGGATCAATGTCATATGTCGACTCTATACGTTCTCGGTACCTAGCCTGGAAAAACATTATTAATTATCACAAATCGATTAATAATTTTTAAAAAGAAAACATGCACAAATTGATAATATCATACAACATTACATAAAATGAAGTTTGATATATTTGCAATTTGTTAATGAAATCATTATAAGCTATATAACTTTAAAGAAAATTTAGCAGATCCTGTTTGGAACATTAGAAAAATTTCACAGCTATACAAATTTCAAACATCATATATCATAATGTCATAATCCATATTTCATACAAAAATTACACACTCATATAACAATTTCACATTCATCAAACAGGAAAGTTTGGTCGTCACATGGGTCCTTTTCTAGCAAAATAAAAACAACACAAAAGCTCCTTCAGCAAGTGTTTCTCCATTTACTCATACTATTGACAACAATTAAATATTTATTAAATAATAAAACCTAAAATTTCAATGTCATAATCCAAATCAAACTAACTTGTGTAAAGTTCACAACAACATATTTCTAAATGAAAATTTGAACTCTTGCTTATTTAAAAATACATAAGATGGAATAAAATAAAATATGAAAACTTACTACCATAGCCTCAGACTTCTTATTGGTGTATTTACCCTTCCTTTTGTCTTTTGGTGCATATGGTCAAACAAAACTAACTAGTGGATAGGACCTTCTAGCTCTTTTTCTTGCATTACAAAAGAAAACCTAATCTAATGACGAACACAATAATTGAAGAAAAGTATTCATACCAAGTGTTTTTCATGGATCTCTAAACTAACAGATCCTCCAACATGAAAGATTATTTCACTACCTTTCTCGGTCATCTGTTATTTTTCTCTGATAGCTCCCAGAATCTATCTGCAACCCAGTGATCCTAGATGAGATGCCCTAGATTTTTGGCTGAATCCAAGAAGACTGGCATTCTTCCACTTAATCTACAAGGTTTTCAGTGTTCAATGATGCGAGTGTTGCATCCCTAGCTCGCTTCATCATACCCTTATATAATTTGGGGCTACCTCAAAGTAGGCAGCTCATTGTTGTGACTCATCTTCTTACCTTTATATATATATATATATATATATATATTCACCTGAATAAAATTAAACAATTTTACAAACTCGGTAATACATTTTTCATGTGTAAATAATGTAAATTGAATGTTGGTGTAATTTGCCATCCACTCTCCGCACAATATATCCCTCAGATCAAGAGGTAAGTCAGTCCATGTAGGATATGGTCTATGAAATTTACCGTTAATTGTGAAACTAATCTATCTTGAAATACTTGAATCAAGAAGTCTATAAAATTTACAACATAATTAGAATATGATCATCTCATATCTGTATCAAAATTAAATTCATAATATTAAAATAAGAATAGGAGGACATTACCTCCCCATAACCGGGTGAAACAAGGCTTCGAAAGATCAAGGAGTCTTCGGTGAATGTGGTTTGTTCGGTCCTCGAAGTAACCGAGAACTACTTGTCTCGTTGATGGCATCTACACGAGGCTCCTCTATATCATCACTCAATGGGGGTGTAGAGGCATGCTCATTAGGTGGCGTTTCAATCTACTCATCCATAGGATGCCATATGATACAAATCCACGTGACACACTCCTGCGCCGAATTGACTAACGACCACGAGTCATATTTACATTAAAAGTATTAATCAACTATAGAAAAAGACTAATTTTAATACTTGATATTATAGAATTAAATTCAAATTTTCTACAAAATACATCCAAAATAACAATCATAACTAATTTTAAAAATTAGCCAGAATAATAAATAATAAGCATTCAACAACAATTAACAAACAACAACAATCAATACCATCATAATTATTATTTTAAACTTTATATATAAACAATATTAAAATAAAATTTCAAACATAATCAAATTAATTAGTTTTAAACAAATTCCAAATACTCTAATTTCAACATATAAAAAAATAACAACCATAATAAAAAAATAAATCCGAATTAAAAAATTTGTCATAATAATATACAATAAACATTTAACAATAATTAACAAACAACAACAATCAATAATTTCATACTCATTTTTTTAAATCTTAAATATGAATAACTTTACAATATAATTTCAAAAATAAAATTAATTAGTTTTAAAAAATTCTAATACCCTAATTTCAAATATATCTAAAATAACAACCATAATTACAAAATCAACCTAATTTTAAAAATTTGTCATAATACTAAAAATAAACATTCAACAACAATTAACAAATAACAAATATCAATAATTTCATTCATAATTAGCATATTTATAAAAAAATAAAAACATTAAAAACTAAAATAATATAGTTAAAACTTGTGTGAGCGGTGGCAGTGGTGGCGACGAGCCGCTAACGAGGGGGCTTCAACCCTTTATTTTTTTACTCTATTTGACATTTTGCGACTGCTAGTCCATTCACAATTTAAGTTATAAATTTTCGACCAATTTGCGACTGCATACAGTCACAAATTTATTTTCAAATTATTAAATTTCACAATGAACAATATGAGCGACTGATATGCGACCAAAATGAGCGGTCGGAAAGTGTTGATCATTTTGCGACCGGGACGTGCGACCACAAAGCATGATGACAATATTTTTGGTCACTAAAGTGGTCACTTAATAGTTACGAAATCATAGATATACTTTACGACCGCCTTTGAGGTCATAAGATAATCACAAAAGTTATATGTTCCAATACAGTCACAATGCGGTAGCTATTTAACGACTGGATTTTGAGGTCACAAATCTCCGATCGCTGATGGGCGATTTTCTACGAGTGTCTAACGTGAAAATTATAAGATCCTAAGCCTTAAACTTTGAATTATATGATCAATAAAATTATAGAACATACACTTTGATACGGCCTATGCACCTGGTCTATAGAGCATTTGGGCAATTAGATTGAAATAATTGAATAAATTTATGGTTTTTTTATAAGTGTTTACTTTATAGGCTCGTTAGAAATCACAAAAAAATAAGGACTACGTACCTACCATTCAATGTTAATCTAATAACTCATACGTTCTAATAGGGCTCACAGGTTCCATAATTAAGATTTTATACCTGGGATGACATTTTTTGTGTGCATCAAACGCACATAAAACATGAGTTTTCAATTATACATTGCAGAGTGTCTATATAAGTGGTTTTCACAAGTATAGGTAATTAATGTGAAATTTAAAATGATTATTTATTAATTATTACATAACTATAAACATCAGTTATTTAAATCTGAACTACTCGTTTATTAATTAATTAATAAAGGGGAAGTAAAAATATTATCTCGATAAAAATAAGAGATTTTACAATCAAAATATAATAAATTAAAAAATAAATAAAATTATTAAAATTTATCACTTTAATTAAGTAATTGTTTTAAAAAATAATTAGAGTCTATCTTTGTAATATTAAATTATTATAGTCTCTTTCATAATTTAATCCAATGACAATATATGTGTAAAATTTGAATCCATAGTCGTCGACGAGAGATCTATTTTGTAGCTTTGATGTGTGGACACAAAGGTAGCAGCATTGTATATAAGTGTTTCTCGATCCTACCAAGGACAGAGTGAAACAACTAATAAAAAAAGGCCCTAATTATCACAGAATCGATTCTAGAGTAAAATTTTTTGCCCTAAATCTTCTCCTCTGCAGCATATTCTCACCCGTGAGAACACTTGGTCTTCTACAATTTACATAATAAAAGATAAATTCCCAAAGCAACTCCCAAATACTACTCCTAGAGGCTAGAGGCTAACTGATCACCTAAACTGTGAGATCCCTCAACTTAGTCCTACATCTAATACCTAATGGGAGAAGATCTTGTTTATAAGTGGGAATGGACTAGAGATCTTTAACTTCCGGGGTACCCATTTTAAAGAAATGACTTAGCCCATTACGTTGCACTTTGGGCTGGGTCGTTACAAATGGTATCAGAGCCGACCTAGTTCCATGTTAGATGGTGGGCTGGATTATGAACGTTGTCTAGGCTGCCGGTCACGGGCCAGAAAGGTCGTGGGCTGGGGCTAGCAACGGGCCAAGAATAGGCATTTCAGGGACGAAATTCCCTAAGGTGGGTGGATTGTGAGATCCCTCAACTTAGTCCCACATCTAATACCTATTGGGAGAAGATCCTGTTTATAAGTGGGAATGGACTAGAGATCTTTAACTTCCGGGGTACCCATTTTAAAGAAATGACTTAGCCCATTACGTTGCACTTTGGGCTGGGTACCTAAACCAGCAATCCTCCAAGTCAACTTCCTCATTCAAGTCCCAACGGTCGATCCACAAAACAACAATAAACCCTCTTACCGATATCTAATTACCGGTCACTACCACCAACCAATTCTCAATACCGATAACCAATGATTAGCATCTTACCAATCACTACTTTCTGCTCCTAACTGATATCCTTTGTAGCCTCTCGACCCCGAGTACCACACTACTCTTGGTCAGAGAATCAGCACCCAAACAGAAACCTCAATTGGGTTTAATCTCATACTACTGTTTGCACCTTGCTCGATCACTCGTGCTTGATCACATACAAGCCTCTCGACCCCAAGTACCACACTACTCTTGGTCAGAGAATCAGCACCCAAACAGAAACCTCAATTGGGTTTAATCTCATACTACTGTTTGCACCTTGCTCGATCACTCGTGCTTGATCACATACAAGCCTCTCGACCCCGAGTACCACACTACTCTTGGTCAGAGAATCAGCACCCAAACAGAAACCTCAATTAGGTTTAATCTCATACTACTGTTTGCACCTTGCTCGATCAGTCGTGCTTGATCACATACAAGCAAACCCAATACAGTATTCTCGATTATCAGTACTCCTTACCAATAAGATATCCTAAGAACCAAGTAGCAACCTTCCTAGTCACCACCCGATCTTCACCAAACACTAATCCTTGTGTTCGGTTGTGCTAGCCTCTACCCTTACTCGTCCTAATAATTAGACCTCATAATTAGTCACATTGTAAACTTTGACCATGACCCAGTACTAAAATTCTTTGTCTAATCACGAAAAAAACAAGCAAAACACATATACACGAAAACCACTCCCAACCTTATATTAACAAAATAATATAAGGAATACAAGCACTCAAATCCTCTCGACCACTCGCTCGACCTTGTGGAAGGCCCCCACTAGGCCTTGCCCCAATGCTACTCATTCAAAAAGGGACTCACCCGGATCACCCCTCTAATAAGCAATCTTCACAATTACACACCCCTAGTCGAACTCCCTAATGCGAACAAATAATACATAAATTTAACTCAATCAAACATGAATCAAAATCAATAATAAAGGCATGTACAAGAGTACCCTATTCAAGCCCCGAAGATTCCTCAAAGTTTGAAGTTCCAATCCCTATACCAAGAGATTGACCATGACAACTTCCTCATTCTTCTTCTTTGATTCAGCCCTCTTCTCACAATGGAGACGTTGAAAACCCTTCTAAGTCCCCTCAAAGACATCCTCCCTCTCTTGTGATTGGTCACATAACTCGTGATCAAAGGATCTAGCGTATTTATAAAAAACTGTTTTCTACTTTGTTGCAAACGCCCACTTGGCCAATAGGTAAGAGTTCACACCTTATCTAACTCTTCCTAAACGTCCTCTCCAAATCTAACAAGAACTCAACAAGTTCCTAGATGAACTCCTATGCTTATGGAAGAACTCCTTAGGCCAAAGAACCTCAAACCCCAACATCTAACTCCTAATAGGATTAAGGTTTGATCCGGGTCCACCACGGCTCCGTTTCCTAGTCAAACTCGATGTTCTAGTCCAGTACTTCTTCAAGTCGTTCAAGACCTCCTCCTTGAAATCTTGACCAATTCCAAGTCCACCAAGAACTCCCATGGTCACCAGCTGTCCCACACGTATAACCGCTACCGATAATCTTACTTGTACTAGGATTCCTAGTGCAACTAGGAAACCTTGACAAAATCCCAAAACTCCACTTTCCAACTTTCGGTCATTGCCTAGCACTCTTCTAGCACTTTGGGTAATGTTTGGTCACTCCTTTCGATACTCTCGAGTTTAGTTCTTGGCATGCTCAGTTAGCAGCTCCTAACATTGCCGACCATTCCTTGCGCCGCTATCGGTACCCACTTCTTGGCATTATCAATCACTACTCCTTGGCGTGCTCATAAATCCCAAATAGAAACATTAAATAATGATCAATACTTGTAACCCGTACTCAACATCTTAAGGTTAATTTCAAAGCCGATGAACATAGCCTGTTCGGTACACCATAACCAATGCTCAGTACACCCTAACCAATGCCCGGTACACACCCTTTGTGACCCGATGAGCTATTGTAGGTTACCGAACACTATCCCCCCTATGTTCGATATCCAAAATTTTGGTAATGCTTGATTCTACTCCTTGGAACTTGATAACACTCCTAGGCATTCCGAAAACCTCGTTGCATCCATGCTCCGTTGTCACTACAACTATGACCTACGATCATAAATTTTAAGTTGTTTCACCACTAGAGGAGCACCGAGTACCCTATTAATCTTTTAGAATGGGTAAATGGGTCTACACGCCAATTTGCATCTACAAGTAGATATTTAATCTTTTATATATATATATATATATATATATATATATATATATATATATATATATATATACACACACACGAAAAAATTTGTATGAGTTATGCCTCATATAAGTTATATGAGGTAAATATTTAATATTTCTATAAGTTTTACGAGGAGAGAGCACTGGGTTGCCTCCTCTCGGTTGTGGAAGTGAAAATGTGAATTTAGAGCAACAAGAAATGGACGCGGGAAACCGAACGACCAAGGAAAAGAAAAATATATTTATATCTTCCCATTGGCTCTAGAATATACAACTTGAGTTCTTAAAAAATCCACCCAACTCAAATATGTTCAAAATAAGAAGCAAAAAGTAAAGAAATAGATGATTAAAATTTGGATATTATGTATATTATTATATTATATTATTTAGTCGAGTTCGAGTTGAGCTACGAGTCAATTTTTAATCAAGTTTGAGTTGTAATCGAGTCGAACAGTGCCTTACTAAAACTCAACTTGTACAATTCGAGTTCGAGTCAAGTTTGGCATTTAAATGTTGAGTTTCGATTCCAGTCGAGTCAAGTCGAGCTGAAGGCCAAATATTCATGAGCTAGCTCACTCAATTAAAAGTCCTAACTCTATTTACTAAGTTACTAATTATGAGAGGATTTTAAGAAATGATGAAGGAATAAAATACAGCATATTTACTACGAGTTTTATTTTATATGACCTATAAATATAAGGTCATCTTTTTATATAAAAATAGGCTTGGATCAGTAAAATCTCACTCTTCTCTATCTTTTAGAAAAGATTTTTTTACCTTATCTTAAGAGTAGACGATAATATAAATATTTTTCTACGCTTTACCCGCTGGGAGTGAAAATGGTGACTTTTTAAATGGAAATTCAATGAGATTGTGATTTGTGATACTCACTAAAACATCAAATATTATTATCTCATAGCGTTGCGCTGTGTGCATTTAATAATCCATATTTACCTGACAATTTTTTTATAATATTTTAAATATTTTCGTTTATTATCGCCACTCGTCGTGGCTATTCCATGTTGCATTTAACCATGGTTCAATAGTAGCAAAACTGTGGTTAATGCATAGTTACAAAAATCGGAATCGGAATCGAAATCGGTTTTTAAGAGAGTCACTAAATCGGATCGAATCAATTTAAATCAATTAGGAATCGGTTCGGTTAAACCGGGTCAGTCCAAATCAGTTATATAAAAAAATTTAACAACTCATAACATAAATACATGAAATACATAATTACATAATTTCTCAACACAAATACACAAGTTTATAGTTTAATACAAATACAAAAGATCATTACTATTTATCATTACAAGGATACAATTTCATAAGTGTAACGTTTGACATATCATCATTTGTGATCTATCAAATGATAATAATAAATCATTAATACAAGTCCACAATATCAAGGTTTAGCACAATTTTACATAGTTATTACTAAATCATCCAATTTATTTTCTGAAGCATGTAACTCATTCAAACCATATGACCCTATTTCTTCTCTAATCTTTTCTTTTTCTTTTTTGGCCTTTTCCACACTTTTGACATAGTCTTTTATTTTTTGTACATCTTCTTAAGGAGCTTTTTACAAGTAGCAACATTTCCTTTGATTCCAACAATATATTGCTTGAAACGATATACCCCTCAACTTATGATTTTTTTATAGAAGTTACAGGTTACTTGCTTCTTGGATGCGTCAACTGGTGTGCCATATTCTCAACTAATATCCATCTTCCCTATAACAAATCCGACACTGACAAAAAATACAATAACATCTAAATTCAAAATGTAAGTGAGTGCCAAAACAGAAGGATAGCGTGAGATCATAAATTAAATTAACAAATTCATCATAAATCAACAAATTCATCAACAAATCAACCATCAACCATCAACATTTCAAACCAAAAGCAGAGATCAAGAATCCACAACCTAGAGAGCATCCAAGTGACATTTTCCACCAATCCCTTTCCACCAAGTGCAAATGAAGAGACAACATCAAATTAGAAATATACAAAAACTTATTCACCAATAAAATTTGGACAATTTATTGCATAACAAAGCATCCTCAAATAAGCAGAACAGGCTCTCCCCACTGAAAAAAAAATCAAACAATTCACATGCAAGCAATACAATCCTACGCTTCTAAACAACTAAAAGAACACAATCTCAGATAAAATTCATAGCATGTTGATCTTACAGCCCAGTGTGTCAAAGAATCATACACAACTAAGAACAAAAAACCGACCATTGATAACTGAGATCATAAATTATAGTAATCAACCATCAACAAATTCATCATAAATCAACAAATTCCTCAACAAATCAGCGATCAACCACCAACCATCAACATTTCAAACCAAATGTGTGCAATGTCGAATTTGTTCCAACAGCGACATTGATACTTGAGATCATAAATTATAGTAATCAGCCATCAACAAAGCCAAAAGACCAGCAAAAATCATACCCTACAACAAACAAAAAATTTGCACAACATACAATTTGTAATAAAAAACAGCAGCTAAATATCAAAAAGAAATGAGCACCAAATTCATCATCAACACCCGCATCAACAAACAACATCTAAAACAAACACCAAATTTGCACAACATAGAATTTGTACCAAATTAGAACAAATAGAAAAGGCAAGCATGAAAATTTTCAAAAAAAAATTGCAAAGGTACAAACAGAGGCTGGAGGGAAGGGGCAGCAGCAGACGGGCGGAGTGAGGGCAAAGGCAAGGGGCGGCGGCAGAGGGAGGGGCAGAGGCAAGGGGCGGCACATAGGGTCAGCGGCAGAGGGAGGGGCCAGGCAAGAGGGAAGGGATGGTGGCAGACGGGTGGAGGGAGGGCGGACGCAAGGGGTGGAGGCGTAGGGAAGGGCGGAGACAAGGAGCGGCACACGCAACGGCGGAGGGAGGGGTGAGGTCGGAGGGAAGGGGCGGTGGCAGGCGGGCGGAGGGAGGGTGGAGGCAAGGATCGGCGGCGGCAGACGGGCGGAGGGAGGGGCGAGAAGGTAGATTTTAGGTTTTTAAAATTTCGATTCCACTTTTACCCATACATAAATAATTTATTTATTATCGTACATAGGGCATTTTAGTCATTTACCCATAAAACCGATTCTTCCTAATTTACTTCAATTCCGAATTGGCTATGAATCTATTGGAATCAGGGTGAATCGGCCGATTTGGTGATCGTTTTATAAAAAAAATGATTCACAGTGTTTTTTGGATCGGATTGTTTCCGATCCAAGTTAAATTGGCCGATTCCGAGTGGAATTGGCCGATTTTTTCATCACTAGGTTAATGTGTCATTTATCACGGTGGTTTCAATTTTAAAAAAATATATTTTATTAATGAATAACCCTTGCGATGGTTATATTTTGCCACGATTAAGTAGTGGCAAGGAGGAGGGGATCACTTTTTATCGTGGCAATTTCACTATTTTGATAGTGGCATTTTCAGTCGTGGCAAATTAGAATCATTTTTCTACTTATAGCATTCCACAAGGTGACCAATTCAACAATTATAATGACTCAACCCAAAGTGCAACATAATAAGTTAAAGGCTAAATCATCTTTTTAAAAGTGGTTAACAAAGATAAAGATTTATAGTTCATTTCCAGTTATAAGTAGGACTTTAGCTAGCTTAGTAGGTATTAGATGTGAAACTAAATTGAGAAATCTCAAAATCTACCCACCTTAGGAATTTTCTTTTCGTAATTCTTACACTTGACCTGTAACACCCCGTTTCGGCTCACCCGTGAACCGACCCGGAAATGTCACCGGCGACCGAACCGTTCGTTAATCTACTAGATTCGGTTAAGCCGACCAGGATCTACTCTCGGCGTCTCAAGATGGAGATGCAAATATTAAATGCATGAATGAGAACGATTGGGTTCTAACGTGGTCCTACATGCATACTAAGATGTACAAGCAAAAACAAGACAAAATAATAAATGAGAAACCAAAAGAAAATATATAATATTTTATGAAAATACGATAACGCATAATAATCTACCATGACATTAAATCATTATCTCATTTGTTTTTACCCAAGCCGATTCTGAACTCCAAGGCTCCCTACTCATTCACATTTATCAGTTCGTTTCATATCAAGCAATTTATCTAAACAAACACATCAAAATTATCATTCACGTAACAATAACACACCGTCATTATACGTTACACGCAGCAGGTACATGTGTGCGCGGTTCCGTGCTGCTCCTCCGCAGTCCCGACAGCTTTCATCGCTCGCATTCCTCACCTACATATATATAGAAAAACCATCAGTAACGAGTGTTACCGGCCCGAAAAATAACTAATATCAATCTGGCACAGGAGAGCAAACTCTCCTGTTGAATGAAAACCATATACTTCCTCAAGAACTCTCATCAGGGCACATACGGGAGCCGTCGCCCTCGGGTCGACAGCGTCCCCCTATCTTTCACATTCTCATGCCTCGGCCATTTCTCTATTGCTTCTCGCGTCAAATCTCATTCCTTTCTGCCCTCTGCACCTTCCATATTACTCCTGGCCTTGAGCACGAAGGCCGAGTACTCTCAGGCAGTCGCCTTCAGTACCCTTTGAAACCACAAGTCTAGACATGCGCTGCAATGCAGTACCCGTGAACCTCCACACTTCTCCGGGTTTGAGGAACTCAAAGGTGGAGTTGTCAAGATCCCTCGAGAATGAAACGGCCCGCACACCATTCCAGAGCCCACTGTCGACACACACGTGCCCGCTCGCGTAGCACGGTAGTCGGATTTCCCTCATTCAGTCTCTCACAAAAACACGAAAACTATACATATATATAGGTCTGGGTTGGGATTTATACAATAGGCCCGAAGGCAACGTGAGCTGGATCTGAAGTTCGAAAACAAACTCGAGGGATCTCATCCTCGAGGGTTATTAATCCGGAAAATCGTTGGCTAAATGGCCCGAGTTAAGTGGGATTCGATAAAACGCCACTTAACTCGTCCTGCACATAATAAATCAAATACACAAGAGAGTAGCGTAAATCAGAGAACGAGTCCTAAACGGACCTGGTAGAAGCTCCAAACGGGTCCACGCGCCTAGGCGGCGAGCTCCTACACCGTACCTACACAATCAAGCTAAAAACTAACGCCCGCATGATGAATCACACATCCTATAGCATGCACGCACAATCAACACAATCACGCATCAATCAACACACATTAACCTATATCAATTCTAGCAAGTCTACTTAGGCTAGTTTGCATTAGATCATGATCATTACCTAATAACCCTAATTAGTTTCATAACTTCTATTTTTAACACCACACAATTCCACAAATTTCATATTTTATTCTAAATCAAATCCACATTTATACAAGTAATTACAATGCACAATTCATCAATCATAGCATGCAAATTCTAATAATCAATACTTTCAATTAATTAAGTTAAAATAAATTATACCTCGCGTCGTCGAAAATCGGCGACGGCTAGGGTTTCCGTTTCGCGGCTCGAAACTCGAATTCGGCACCTAGCGGCGTCCGAAGTCCGATCAGATTGGACTGGGTGCGTTCGGCGGATGATCCGGCGAATTTCCCACGAATCCAATTTTCCGGCAGTTCCGGCGGTTTTCCGGCGAGTGTCGGCGGTTTTCCGGCGGATTCCGACGGTTTTCCGGCGATGATTCGGGACGGGGCAATCAGGGGGTCTATCGGCACCAGCTCGACGAGCTCGGTCCAATGGTGGTGTCAAACAGGGTAGCCGAGGCGGCGATGGCCGTCGACGGCGGCGTTGAAAATGGGCGGCGGCGGCGGTGTGCTCCGATCGGGGCTCCGGCCGGCCTCGACGGCGGTCGGGATGATGGGGGAAATGTCGGCAACGGTCGAGGGGGTGGTCGTCGGGGTCACACGGCGGCGGCGCGGCCCGGACGGCGGCGAATCGACGGGCGGAGCGTCGCGGTTCGCGGGCTGATTCTGGCATCGTGGCGAGGTGGTGGCGGCCGGGGCTGTTTGGGGTGGCACGGTGACGGCAAGGCGGGGCAGGGCGGCGTCGATCGGCGGCAGCACGGCGTCGGCGGCGGCGGCGGCAGCACACCACAGTGGCGGCGAGGGTTTGGGTGGAAGAAGGGTCGGGAGGGAGAAGAAGTGTTCTCAATGGCAAACTCGTAATTTAGTATTGACTCGATTCCGACTCGAGTCAAAATAATAACTAGTTCGTAATAAATTCTAAAAAAATCTAGAAAAATATGGAAAAATTCACATAAAATAAAACAAACACAACAACATCCAAATGGCATGCTCTATAACTAATAACCCACCCGAATATAATCCAACGCGTCCTAACGCGTTATTCGGCCTAAAACTATTTCTTCGATCAAACATATAAAAAGAAAAAAATACTGCATACTTTCATATATTCTGATAACTCATTTCTCACCATCTTCTCGACGTTATCATCATATATTCAGGTACACCTGACTCTCATCGCTCATAACTCACGGCTGGTCTCGACTCAGCACGCGGTTCATGAAACTGACTCGACTCGAACCAACGGTCGAACCGACTGGTTCGGTAACGTAAAACCCTGACTCGAATCACGGGTTTTACAACTTGACCCGTTGTTAGTCTTAACCCATGACCTTTTTTGACATGTAATCAAGAGTTTAACTAATATTCATGGTCAACCCACCTACTAATAGAACCAAAGAAACTCGATACTATTTGTAATAACCCAATTTAAAGTACAATATAATAGACTAACTAATCGTTTTAAAAATAATTAATTAAATTAAAAATCAACAATATAAATATAATAATACCTAATAAATATTAGATGCAAGAATCGCTAAAACATGAAAACAAAACGAAGCCAAAAGTATTCCAACCGGGTAACTAAGGGAGGAAACAATGGACTCGTTCATAAAATAAGGAGAAGAAATGGATTAATGGCATGTAGGAGAGGCTTGTTTTTTTACATACAATACGTACGAGAGAATGAGCTGTGAAAGAGAGATCATCACGATGATGTAAGAAGACAGTTTTGATTGTCAATTAGCTGGAGCTTTGAAGCCAAGAGAATAAAAATAGATAAAAGAAGGTTGAATTTAAAGAAGACACGTCGCCGATCTCCAAAACGTGAAACGAGTGACGACGACAAAGTCAGTGTTTGGTGGCGAAGTAATTGCGCCTGCCCAATAACATACTAAAAAATTTCTCTCCGCGATGGGATGAATTGTGGACGAATAAATAAATAAAATATATTTATTCCCAGCAATTCCTTGGAAAATATCGAATTTACCCATTAAAGATAAAAAAAATCATTTATTTTTTTGTTCTTTTTTTTTTTTGGCAATGCAAATTACCCATACTGACGACCCAATCCATCTTTCCAATTTCCAAAGGCAAAATGCTCTGCTTTTAACATATTTCTTCATAGATCTTTTTTAAAATCTTTTTTCAATTTTTTAATTTGTTGATTTTTTTAAGACTTAGGGATGCGGTCCTTTGACAGCCCCAGTCAATGATCCCACTGAAAACGATTTATTATACATAAGTTCCTCTTGCACGTTTATATATCCAGATCTCAAATATAAGCAATGACAAAATAAAAAAGCCAAGCTCAACACTCATCTCTTCAAGAATCTAGGTTTTATCCAGACCACCAGTCATTCCCATCTTCCTGCTCTCTTCTTGCTAGCTAGCCTTTGCCAAAAACCCATCTCTTTCATCTTCTTCCTTCATATCCACATTATACATACGTACCAAAAGCTAGTGCATCAACTGACTCTTCCAACCCATCAAACCTGGGCTACCAGTCTTCTCTCTTCTTATCATCAATTGGCAAGTGAGGATCATATTGCAAGCAAAAGCCAAAAAGATGAAGTTTGGTAAGGAGTTTGCGTCACAAATGGTTCCGGAATGGGAAGAAGCTTACTTGAACTACGGCCAGCTCAAGAGCGTGCTCAAGGAGCTCCAAAAGTTCAAGAAGCAGAGAAGCGGCACCAACAGTCCCGGCCACGGCCCGGCGCTAAAGAGGAAGGTCACCTTCTACAGAGCCTTTAGCGGCCTCACCGGCCGCCCGCACAGCAGCCTGCGCAGCCCCCGGTGGCCTGCGGAGGAGCTGGGCGAGGACCAGGTGATCCTCGTCCACCACGACCAGGCGGAGGGCGACGGCCGGTGCGAGACGAGGTTTCTCATGACGTCGGAGGAGGGGAGAGTACGAGATGGTGTTTTTCCGGCGGCTCGACGATGAGTTCAACAAGGTGAGCGAGTTCTATAGGGGGAAGATGGAGGAGGTGCTCAGAGAGGCCGACTCCCTCAACAAGCAGATGGACGCCCTCATTGCCTTCCGAGTGAGGGTGGAGGTTGATGAGGACCACCATTTGCACGTCCTCGGCGCCGCGAAGACGCCGTCGCCGTCTACGCCACTGTCCACGAGCTCGCCGCATGACAGCACCGGAGGTATCTACCCCGCCGACGCTCTCCCTATCTCTCTCCCTTTTTTTAATAGTTCTTCCACACTGCATAATTAACCAACTCGTTCCATTAATTTCATATTTGATTTGATAAAAACTGGGTTTGAAATTTAATTAAAATTTAAATCAACAAAATAAATATTTAGTGCATATTGGTTTGATCTGCCTCCGGACAAATCTCCATATTATTACTATTTACTCTTATTAACTATTAACAGAAAAGGAGTTAAAAGTTGGGTTCCCATAATTAATTTGACATACCAAAATACGATAAAAATAAAAATTAAAAAATTATTAAAATATTTTTTTCATTCAATTAAAGTTTATCTTTAAAATTACAATATATTCCCAAGATAACATATGATCACAATTTTTCTCATTATTTTATAAATATATATATATATATATAATTAATTAGAGTCTATCCGTAGGGTCTAGTCTAATATATATATATTCAAAAAGTGCTCATATACAAGAGTTACAACAATACACAGTTTGTATGAGTTTAATTTTTATTTGAAATATTTTAGTTAGTTTCATTACCCAAAATTTAGTAGATAAATATTAAAAAAATAATAATTAAAATACTTATAAATTTGTAATTCAATTAATATTTTTAACCTTGTTCATGTTAATGTGTAACTAATCATAATTTTCTCATTTATAAATCATAACATTTCAGGTTTATTTATAACACTTAATCAACTTGAGCATTACAAGTTTGACAAATAAATCTAGTTTGAACTAAATAAAATTCAGTTCTAACTAATTGCATTAACGGTCAACCTGGTCGTAAAATGTATTTCACAAAATCGTGAATGAAAATTAGCTCTTAATATTGCTTTAAACTTTAAATAGGTCATAATCCCTTTTTTTAAAAAAAGTTGGTCTAAATCAACATTATTAATGAAGTTGGATGGAGAGGTGCACCAATTATACGAGTATTTATGCCATGAACGTGACAGATTATGACGAGGGGCGGGCCGTGGGCCCTGACCATGAAAGAAAGTCTAGTATGTGTCGCATGTGCCAGTGATAACTCATAAACAGTAATAATAATAAGAGTTTTTTACCAAAGAAAAAAGAAAAAAAGAGACAGATAAATCAAGTATAATTAGTAGAAAATAAAATTTTTTATTATAACGATAAATTTGCCTCCTATTTAAAAAATACCAGATTAGCCGGATGGCAGGGGACGGATTTGGCAACAAAGGCCCATCACCGAAAAAATTTTGTTTTTTTATTTTTTTTGGCTTTTTAGGGGTAATGCTGCCGTGAGGAGATCTAGCCGCCGGAGGTGTCTATGGTTAGGTTTTTTGAGTATTGGTTGTACTAAACTCGTTTATTATTTTATATTTATGTATCAAATATTATTATTTATTATTTAATTTTTTATTATCTGAACTTATTTAGCAAACCCAAACTTTGTTATTTAAAATTTGATTATGTTATAAAAAATTAAATTAGAAATAATTAGTTAATAAAAATAAGGAAATTAAATAGGTTAATATAAAAAAAGTTGAAAATAAATTATTTTTACATATAAATAAATATATCTTAATAATAAAGTTTAAATCATATTAAATATATATATTTTAAAAAAATTATATTTTGAAATTAGGTACTTAGTACCCTATATTCAAAATTAAGCCCGATCATTATCAAATGTATATCCGATATTTTAAAACCAAACCCTCGTGGATATCAAATCTAATCTATTCAAATTTGGTCGTGTCGAATTATGTAAATACCCAACCCAAATCCCCATTCAAGGGTTTGGCCTGAATTAAATAACACAAGTCGTCCAAGACGATGATAATAATAATATATATTATTATTATTATTATTATTATTAATTCCGTTAACCCCGGATGGGAACAGTAACGTAACAGCATAAATAGAATTAATAATAATAATAATTTCGTTGCAAAAAAAATAATTACTTATAATTGAAATGCGCAAAGAAGCTGTGCAAAAAGGTTGGAAGACTAGAGACGTAACAAAATGTACGTGCGGGGTGAGGGACACCGTCCTAGTCAATCTGGACAGGCCACATGATCGATTTTGACTATTTGTATTTAATTATTATTTTTTATAAAAAATTTATTAACTTTGAAGTTATACATCTCACATGAGCCACCACACAGCCTTGTCTTTAACGAATCCTTATTTATTATTTGTTTACTTACTGAAAGCTTAGACCTATCAAACCTGACATGGCACGGAATAAGTACACGAGTATTGTGAAGCTCTGCAAATTATCGTACACGCAATCTTTTGTGGCAGGGATTCTATTTGACGTGTGTTGGTGTGGAGAATATAAAAAAAAACGAAGTTTGATGAATCACCTAATCTTCTAATTCAATGAATCCGTTTTATCATTCAAATAAACAATTGAGATTTAGTATTTATTATGTGTACTAATGCTAATTACACTGTAGGTACCACCAAGGTATAATTTTTTATCGCAACCTACCAAACCGGTAACCCTAGGGATTAGTTTAGATCTACAATACGTACAACTTTTTTGTATTGGATTTGAATCTGAATTGTTTTAAATATATTACTACAAAACTGTCTTTCCTATGGCATGAACTAACCCTGATTTGGTCTGTATCTGACGTCCAAAACCTCAAGAAACACTAAAATTTTTCTTTTAATTATCTTTGATTAATTTGGCCGACGCTAGAAAGAATTTTTTTCCTACGCTTAATAATAGTGGGCATACGAGAAATGTATCATCTTTTATTCAAAAGTCTTCTCCACGGAAATTTTGGTCACACAAAAAAACTTCTAAATATTTTTATCTTGTGGAATAAATATTTATTTATATTTATTTTTTTCTATATCTAAAATCATGGGAAAATTTTCCATCCTTAAAGCGCTAGAAGAAATAGCATGAAGCACAGTGTTCTTTATGTCTTTCGGTGTGAAAAAGAAAAATTAACATGTACTTGTTAAAATATATAAGGAAAAAATAGTTTTTTTACTGCAGCAATAATTGGCATGAAAAGATGTAAACAATAATATTTTTTACTATTATTTTTTTAAAAAACATAATTTTTTAATAATAGTTGGATAACATAATTCAAGTGGACTCTAAAGATTCAATTCATTGTCAATTAAACTCCAAACATTCAATTTGTCATGGATACACACATTAAGGGTTGGTGAAATTGATAATCTCATTTACACCCATGAATTTGGGTTGTAAATCTATATTAATCTTAGTCACACATTTTATATACAATTCACAATGCAGCCTAGCCTAAAAAATACTACAAGTCGTTGACCAGAGTACACACCTCTCTTAGGTAAAAAAAATATAAGATAAAAATAAATTTATACTAGATCTACTACTTAAATTTATTGACATATACAATTTCATTCAAAGATTAATAGTAAAATATTATCTATATTATCAATCTACTTTGACGATGTAAATTAGATTTTCAATGTCACTGACCCCGATTCAGCTTGAATCAGAATTGCTGGTATCTAATCAGAACCCTATCTCTATTCTGAACGAGGATTAAAGCCAAACCCATATGATGGTAGTGCGCTTGGATTTTCCTCAAAATAGATTATGCACATTTCCTGTAGAATTTTCAATCTGACATGGTATCAATTTTGCAAAAATTGATAATGTACATAGTTTGGGAATCACCAATCAGTATAGCAACACGATGAAAATTTTGGAAATTGGCAGGCAAAGGGCAACATATGGAAGCAATACAAGAAGTGGAACTTAGCAGCGAGGGATCACAGGACATGAGCAACAGAGGAGTACCGCATGAACTACAGGAGGTGAATGTGGAGAAAGTTCCACAAGTAGCCACCCCTCCCTTTCCTAATTTGCCTCCAAACCCCAATGATTCGAAGTTCAAGAAGTTGACACCACCTCCATTGGATGTGCTCAAGAATGTTAGGATTAATATTACACTTGATACTCCGAGATCAACCTTGCAAGGCTTCCTCAAGGAACCCAAGCAAAAGAATCTGAATTTCAACGAAGTGGAACTTAAGAAGGTTGAAGATCAGTTGACGAAGGCTTTCATAGAGTTCTACCAAAAGCTAAGGCTGCTGAAGAGCTATAGGTGAGTGTGATAACTTGATTGTATTGTGGCTATAAAACTATTTCATAATCTCCAGAAATGCATGAATTGAAGTGGGTTTTGACTGTTAAATGTTTCTGTTTCATATTTGCAGTTTTCTCAACGTCTTGGCTCTCTCCAAAATCATGAAGAAATATGACAAGGTAATTAGATGAGCTGCAGAAAAAGCTTTCTTCTTAGATTAGTTTTCAACAAAACAATGTGCTCTAGTTTTTGCATTCAGCTACCGATTTGCTAGAGCTAATAGTAATGTCATTGATTATGAAAATTGTACAGATAGCTTCAAGAAATGCTTCAAAGCCTTACCTGAAAATGGTGGACAATTCTTTTCTTGGGAGTTCTGAAGAGGTTAGTTTATGCCATCATCTTCTATTTGGGACACTACGCTTAGAAAGCAGCATCTATTAATACAATCTGTTATTTGTTAAACAGGTGGTCAAACTCATGGAAAGAGTAGAAGCTACGTTCATCAAGCACTTCGCAAATGCAAATCGCAGCAAAGGAATGAGATCCTTGAGGCCAAAGGCCAAAAGGGAAAAACATAGAACAACATTCTCATTGGGTTAGAAAAATTTTCTTCTAATTCCACTTGCATGATTTCCTTTCTTAAAGAAGGGATAGTGAGTTGTTTTTGGATCTCCAAAGTGATCTTTCTGCCCCTGTTCTTTAAGAATGTTTCTTTGTTGCAGGATTTTCTGCCGGATGTGCAGTAGCACTCATGGTTGCCCTCATCTTGATTGTACGCACTAGAAAAATCCTTGGCACAAAAGAAGGAACTACATATATGGAAAACATGTTTCCACTTTACAGGTAGTTCAGAAACAAAAATGCCAAAACATACCATTTTTTTATGCTTTCAAGTTCACCTAAATTCTTGTGTGTGTGTGTGCTTATTAACTAATTCTTAAACATTGTTGGTCATTTTATATTGTAGTATATTTGGATTCATTGTTCTCCATATGCTAATGTACGCTGCAAACGTCTACTTCTGGAGGCGATATCGGGTCAATCATTCCTTCATTTTTGGTTTCAAGCAAGGAACTGATCTAGGGTACAGGGAAGTCTTCCTTGTCGGCTCTTGCTTAGCAGTCATGGCACTAGCAGCTGTGCTCTCCAACTTGGACATGGAGGTGAATCCCGAAACCAAAGAATATGAAACATTCACAGAACTGGTTCCTCTAGGCTTGGTCACGGTAAACATTAGTGCAATTCCTTTTCTCCTCTTTCAGTTCACTTTATCACACTTTTGTAGCAGATTGCTTACATGGGTAGCTCTATCTCTCTTTTGCTCTTAGCTGTTGTTTCTCATAGTATTCTGCCCATTCAACATCATATATCGTTCAAGCCGTTTCTTCCTAATTCGGTGTGCATTTCACTGCTTATTGGCCCCTCTGTACAAGGTACTTAATTAAATTATTCACTTGATAAACTAATAAGTGTTAATGGTTTCTTAACTTTTCAATGGAAGGTTACCCTCCCAGATTTCTTTTTAGCGGATCAACTGACAAGCCAGGTTAGTTGTCAAAAGCCATGAAAGTAATATTACAGACCAAAGATTCAGGTATGGTGGTTCATTACGGATAAACATTTGATGCTGTTTTAGGTGCAAGCACTTCGAGGCCTTGAGTTCTATGTGTGCTACTATGTATGGGGCGACTTCAGACTCAGAAGAAATACATGTAGCAAATCCGATGTATATAAAACCTTTAGTTATATCATAGCTTGTATTCCTTACTGGATGCGATTTCTTCAGGTGATGCAATAAATCCATGCCCATGTTTTAGTTTTTACATTAGCACATACTGTTGACATATAATTGAAAATGCCCATGTTCTTGAAATCGGTTGTTCTGATTACCATTTCTGAGTACTAAATATGGATTCAATGTCACAGTGTGTTCGTCGTTGGGTCGAGGAGAGTGACATGATGCAGTGTTACAACGCATTGAAATACTTCTCTACCATTGTTGCCGTGGTGATGAGAACTGGTTACAGTCTTCACAGAGGAATTGCTTGGAAGATTCTTGCAGCAATAACATCCGCCCTTGCAGCAATTGTCAGCACATATTGGGATCTTACTCTGGACTGGGGCCTTCTTCAACGACATTCCAAGAACCGCTGGTTGAGGGACAAGCTCCTCGTCCCACGAAAGAGTGTTTACTATCTTGCAATTGTACTTCTCATACATATCCACATATCCTTACTCCAAAGATTGTACTATATACTAATCTCATCTTTGGTTCTGAAAATTGAAACTATAGGTACTCAATGTCATACTAAGGTTTGCTTGGCTTCAAGCAGTTCTAAACTTTGATCCCCCCTTCCTGCATAGGGAGGCATCGATAGCAATAGTGGCCTCTTTGGAGATCATTCGGCGAGGCATTTGGAACTTTTTCAGGTACAATTTTTTTTTACTCAGGACCATAGTTTTCTATCTAAATCATTTGAAAGTTTGAATAATTTTTCAGAATTTATTATAGTTACTTGATTAATTTAAAAATCGGATGAAACAGGTTGGAGAACGAGCACTTGAACAATGTGGGCAAGTACCGGGCTTTCAAGTCAGTTCCACTTCCATTCAACTACGATGAAGACGATGACGAGGAGGAATAGAAGGATTCTACAAAAGCTTTAAGGAATCAGAACGACTGGCCAATATGGCTACATACCCTTTTTGTACATATCAACAATTAGTCGCTTGCATGTTGACTACTATAGAGGCACAATTGGTTGGAATTTTTCATTTAAATTTGTTTTCCAATAAAATTTTGTTGCTTATAACGGTTAAGCCTTCTCTGATTGCTCCTTATTATCTTTAGTTTTCTGTTTCGGTTATAAGAAAAGTGGATCACAATATTGTGTTTTTTTCCGGTAGAGAGAAAATTATTATGTCAAGGCCAATGATATTTCTTAGAAATGAAATTGATAGTCCTAGTGATGTAGTTAATTAATTCCAATATTTTTGTTTTGCCGGTCTTATGTTTGGATAAAAGAAGACGGTTGGCGTCACAAAAGGTATATTAGGCGATAAAAGATTTTGTCATTTATAATTATAAGAATTCTTAATTTAGAATTCATGCCTCCGACACCCTTTAAACATTGTATAGAAGAATAAAAAACGGTTTAGTTAGTTATTTTTATTATATATAATAAGAAACTAATAATAATTTTTAATAACTTCTTCAAAATCACTGGAAAATCAATTTTATTACTAGGAAACATCACTGGTCATACAATTGTTGCTTTCTTCGGGCATTACGACACACACCCATCATCACTAGCACGTATTCCAAAGTCATGCACCCATGAGATATGATTAATCAAAATATATCAAAAATAAAAAATATATATTATACTTTATTTTCTCATTTAATTAAGGTCGATTTTTAAAGCAGAAGTCTATTTCTGACAATGTCATATTATATATTTTATCTTCTCGTTTAATGAGAATTTATTTATAAAATTAAAATTTGTCTCTTATATGTAAATGTATGAGGCATCTTGCATAGCCCCTTATGTAAATACTGGCTAACCCCATCTAAAGACACCGTGAAAATTTTATCCAATATTGTAAAACTCAGTTTCAACCAGTTTGGATGCTATTCGTACCAAACATACATGTTTTATGTCGAATCAGATAAATCGGTAGACAACTTGGCTGCGTTGAGCTGAGTTGGCTGATTCGACCATTTCTAAAATAGGCTTTTTAAAGAATTGGTTTTGGCTCCTCTCAGGAGTGACACCAGTGAAGACGCCGTGCGTCTCCACAGTCGATCATCCAAAGAATCGACTATAGAGACGCACAACGTCTCCATCGGTGTCGCTCTTGGGAGGAGTCAAAATTTTTGCCTTTTTAAACTATATTTTAATAATTTTATCCTCCCATCATTAATGATCAACTCTTATTGGTTAGGATGTATTAAGCACATTAATGGGTTTCTCTTTTCGAAGGCACTAACAATTATCATTTTAATGAGCTTTCCCACTTGTTAAAATAAGTAGTTTTTTCCAAAGACCTCATTAGTGAAATTTTAAAACAAAAAATAGAAAAAAACGTTAAGTTCATTCCATAAAGACAAAGCTTACAAAATGCATCGATCATTTGGCTATTTTACAAATAAATCATTCTCAAACTTTAAAGATATTGTATTATTGAACATTGCCTTCAAAGTCCTCTAATTCTATACTTAACTCAGCAATTAATTTATCTTATTTTCAAACTTCTTCACTTCACTTTTAATTGCCATGAAGAAAAAACTTTTTATTTGTAATTTCGTAAATTTATGAAATTAGGTTCTCTCTCATTTACATATGATTTTTTATTGATTTACAAATTTGACTGTGCTGATTTACTTCAATTATAAAATAATTATTTGTAAAATATACTATTTGCATATGATTTCATAAATATATATATATAGTGGGCAGTTGGTATGTGCTACCCCCTTTTGGCAGCATTCCAACGCTGCCAAATGTGGGTTGTTGGATTTGATCCAACGGCCCACAGCAATCTCTCTCTCTCTCTCTCTCTCCCCCCTAGTGCTCCGCCCTTCGTCCTCAGCCCTCTCCCGCCTCACGCTCGCGCGGCTATAAAAGGCCATGGCCCCCTGCCACCAGACCACGCTGCCCCCACCTGACCCCAGCAACCGCCCTCCCCCTCTAAGTGGTATGGTTCAGTCCATTAGAAATTCGAAGATAATTTGAAGGCCTTGTAGACCTTGGATCGAGGCAAAACTTGCTACCCCACCATTTTTGGATGCTCCAGACGTAGTGGTAGGGTTATTTTGAGGATTTAAAGACAAGAAAGGGACAAACCATGACATTGGAGTCTAAGATCTCAACGACAAATTTATTTAAAGACGACAAAATTCACTATTTTGTGTAAAGTGTAAAATCAAAGGAGAATTAGTGGATTCTGAGTACCAATCTTACCGTGGATTGACTTAGGGACTCAAGTTAACCTTAAGGAACCACGTAAAAATTTCCTGCGTATTATTTGATGCATGTGACATCTCACTCTATCTTCATCACATTATCTCTTTGCACGGTAAGGGCGTCTTGGTCCCACCGAATTCTCAAACCCGGATCGAAAAGATGTGATCCGTGAGGGCGGAAGATCCCATGCCCGAACATATTTTTGGCTACTCCACTGGGGATAGGAGAGAGGTAGCAGTGCAGTTTGAAGAGATATTGTATACGAAAAGATGGCCCCTGAGACAAGAAATTTTGTAAGACAAAAAGGTCCTAGTGAAAGAGAACCTTCCAATGCACTTGCAACAAATCAACCTGAAGTACAAGTACAATCTACTGCAAATGTGGGCGAGCCAGCCGCCATGCAACATGAAAACTCAAACTCGAATGAAGAACTTCAAGAACGGATTACACAACTTGAATCGGCACTTGATGATGCACTCGCCTTAAATAGGCAAGCCTTCGTCGCAATGGGAAGTGCAGAAGATGCCAACCTAGCAAACCGACAAAGTCCAGACGAAATGGACCATCCAGCCAACCAATCGATAACAATCATTATTACGGCGCCACAGGAAAGGCCTTTGGCAACCGCCCCAGTCAGCGTGGATTTGTCAAACACCCCTCGAGTAAATAACGTGTTTCTTCATGTCTCAGGATCCATGTCACAAGCATCCCCTTTGATAAGTTTGTCGTCCGAGCCAAGTTGGACACAACACTATCCCACTATGCAACTGAGCCAGACTCAACATAGTCCACTCCCACATTCAACATGGTTTCCACAGCCGCCTCACTACCAGCCACTGTACCCATACCCATGGTACAACCCTGCTATCCCCCAATCTTCGGATTCTATGGTATTTCCGTCATCGATTACCACCACGGTGCCCATCCCAACATCGCCGCCTTTGGTGTCAATGATTTCACCATCAATCCCTGCCACAGTAGCTCCACTACCAGCTAGTTATCCTCCATCAGTCTATCCTACAACTGTTCCAGTAGCGTCGGTTACACAAGTTGTATCAGTTCAAGATGCCCGCTTTGATGAGTTGAAAGCCGCAATGGATGCACAAGCCGCATTGATTGTTGTGCTGATAACGCATAAGGATAAAGAACCAAGTGAAGCGGTAAAACATCTCTGCCCCTTAGCTGATGAAGTTTACACAAAAAATTTGATAGAAAATTACATGTGCCCAACTTATACGAAGTTCGACGGAGATCGCAATCCTGGAGATCACATTACAATCTTTGAGATTGAGTGTGGAACAATTGCAACAAATGAGAAGTTAAAGTTGCAACAATTTCCTGCATCCCTCAATGGCAATGCCTTAAGATGGTTCAATAACCGCCCTCCCTGATAAATTACTTAATGGGATAAGTTTGTTGAACAATTCACAAAACATTTTCAGTCAATGAAAATCCCAGTAAAGATAGAATACTTACGACAATGTCGGAGAGAACCGGGTGAGCAGTTTGCAATATATGTGAAGAGGCTTAGAAGCTTACCATCTTAGATGAAAGAGATCCTTGACATTAAGGAGCTTGTGAAGATTTGTGCAATGAACACAGAACTAGTTACTTTGTTTTTAAGTAGTGCACAATGCAACACTTTTGAGCAACTCTTTGAAAAGGTGTTGATCTTCGAGGAACTTGGAAGGGTTTTTGCTTCCTTGAAGAATGCTAAGGCATCAACCAATGCTGTCACTAAACTCTGCGAGCATGGTCGGTAAAAACAACAAATGGCAAAAAGCCACGCCCTGACAATGGCGCGAATGGAGGAATATAGAGGATTACACCTTCAATGTTGGAGGTACCGAAAAATAGTTTGACATTTTGGTTAAGCAAGGAAACATCACACCATGGACACCGAAGAATCTACCAAATCCGGAGGATGAGAAGAAAGACAATTTCTACCGATATCATCAAATGGTTAGCCATCTGACAATTAAATGTTAGAACATAATAGAGAAGATTCAAGAATTACTCAACAAAGGGGAAATCAAATATAAAACTCCCACAATTCAAAAGAAACGACAGCCAATGTTATGACAACAAGTCATCTGACCTCGCCGTTGAAGGTGCTAGACGAAGAAAAAGAAAAAGATGAACTAAGCAAGGGCAAGGAGCCCGAGGAAGGAGGAGCGGGAAAAGGAAAAGCAACCTGAAAGAAATGAAAGTAAGGATAAGGCTCCTTTGAGTTCAGCGAAAGAAGGAAAGCAGGTTTCCTCTCCTCCCACACCAAAAAGGAAGTTGATCAAATGACAATTGTGAAAAAGTTAAGGACGATACCCGAGTTAGTGCACATGTTTGATGTGTTGCACTTCTCACCCACTGCCCGGTTCACAGTTGAACAAGCTTTATCAGAATTTGCAATTAGAAATGAAAAAGATAGTTTATTTATGAACTTAAGTGGAATAAAAGACTATATCACAGATGTAGAGTACTTGGGACATCCTTTGCCTGTTCTAACTCAAATAATTAAGGAACAAACATCCTGTAGTAACCCGTCATGGCCACATTTTGATGATACTCTACCAATGCCAGTTGGAATCATCATTTTCTTCAACGATAATTTGTGTCACCTTGAGCCCAACCACAATCGGCCATTTTTTGTTAGTGTGGAACACCAAAATAAGCTTGTTGGGCATGCACTTGTGGATCAAGGATCATCAATCAACATTCTTCCTATTCATGTGTTGTTTGAATTGGGTTATACTAAGGAAAGCCTCATGCCAGATGATATCACAATCAATTCAGTGTTTCCTATACCATGTGAAGTCATTGAGAATAGTGTGTTTAGACATCTCTATTGGTCCTTTCGGTTTACCACATATATTCCGCATTTTAGAAGTTGATCCAATGTGGCACATGCTTCTTGAGCGACCGTGGATTCATGACCACCAATGTGTGTCATCTTCATGGCACCAATGCATTCAAACTCGACCCAATAAAGAAGGCAAGATCTGAGTCCGAGGACTGCAAAACCCATTCACTCTTAAGGAAGCGCACTTTGCGGATGCCGCACTTCATGGAGGGAAATATCCTGAAGTTAGCTCGAGCACAACCTTCTAGTCATCTCTATCCTGGTACACTTGATTTGCCAGACTTTATTAAACCAACAGCTAATTATCGATTGCCGAAGCCTCCTAAAGTGGCAAAGTTACATAAGTTGTCTATTCCATCGATACCAACAATTTCACCAGGACCGAAAGCTTCATCAGTACCTTTAGAGTGGATTGGACAGTTGAATGCTTCGCTGGAGGATGTAGATCCCGACATCTTTGACATTATTAAGCTTGAAAAAGCAAGGCAATGGAAGGGACTTGAACTCATTCCCTCTAACAATTTTACTTCAGTCTTTGTGATGCAGGCTGTGGGGTTTGTCATGACCAACAAGTATAGTGAAGGGTACCCTAATGCAAGATACTTAAAAATTTGGCGAGACCCTATGACAGGAGGTCACACCATCTCAAATGAAACCTAAATGGTGCACAGAGGAATTGATATACAGTGTACATAGCAAAAAAAATGAATAAAGGAAAAAATCCAAAAAAAAGAACTATATTTCGCCGATTCTTCTTTCTTACTTGCAAAAAATCGGCAAGGGGGCTAATGTTTATCCACACCATGTGATCGAACCCCGGTCGAGCCCATGCCTTCACAACTAATCATCAGAAACATTCTATGGTGGTTCCAAGATCCAAGGAAGAAGATAAGAAGAATGAGAGGATAAGAACGGCAAGTGAGGATTTTGGGGGCTTGAAATGAAGAACTAAAAATGGTTGGGAAGGTGAGGATTCAATAGCCGTATTCAAGAACTATACGAGGGAAAGTTCTATAAAATGACTACATTAACGTGAAAAGAAAGGGGGTTCGTTGAATTGAAGAAAGAGGAGGAAGAAGAAAAAGAGAAGGGGAGGAGCCCCTGCGTCTGAGATCCATCTCCAGTGACCCCTAACTCACTCACTAATGCATAGCTTGAAGTGCCCCTGCATCTAGCTGATTCACAGCAGAAGAAGGACCCCTCTTGATCACTGTTCGAAGCCCCGTAGTTCCAACTGCCGGAGAGAAGCCGCATGTCGGAATCTCGCCACCCTGCCTTGAAGTGCTGCTGCCAGAGTGCGTTCGCGCCAAGGAGAGGAGAAGTTCCTATCCTCTTAGTTGCAGTCCCACCAACCGAAGCACTGCTGCTGAATTGCACCAAAGAAGAAAGCCTTGGTTGGAGACGATTTGTTGCTGCCCTGCCATAGTCAAAAAGGGAAGTATTATCACTGTACTCAAGGACTTGCCGAGGAGTACGCTCTTTACCACCTTTCTCTTTATTGCTGTTGCTACTTTGCCATTTTGGAGTGCTAGAATCCTTGCCATCATCCCTTCGCCCCAACCCAGCTCAACTGTTGGCTGTAAATTAGAGAGTTGCAGTTCTTTCACTACTCTATTTTAAGCCAAGACAAGGAGGAGCATACCGAGTCAGAACCTCACTGCCTTCATCCATGAGAAGAGAACTCGTCATTTTGGATGCACTCTAGAAGCCTGGCCTCGCCAAAATCTCATGCCTTGTTGATTGCTGCCCAGTTGCTATCTGTGGCTTGAGAGTTTGTGTCCATCCTCTGTTTCAGAATTGCTGCATACCGTCCAAAAACTTTGTTGTGCGTTGCTGCCATGTCAAGAGGGAAAAATCATTGTTGTTGCTGCAACACAAGGGTCGTCAAAGAAGGAAAGGGAGAGCCTTGCCCGCTGGAGATAAGAACTCTGGTGCCCAGATTGTCACACCCCTGCCCACCACGCCATCCTCTGTTCGCAACAATTGTCGGACAATTCGCAGCCCAACCAATTAATGGATGACTTGCCTGAGACGCCGGAGAGGAGATCCATCGAGTTTTCGCTCGACCAAGACGCTGCTAGATGGTGAAGCTTGAAGACAAATTATTGATTACTGCTTTGTCGGTGTAAGGAGCTGCCATTGGAAGATAGAGCAGAAAACAGCCGCGGAGAGCGGATTTCAAAGGTGTTTTCCAATCAATGCTGGTCGTTCTCAGTCCCGCCATGGTAACCAACGTGAATCCTACGAAGCAATCTTTAGGTCTGGGTGGAGTACCACCGGATTCAGTTGTCACCGTCGCCGGAATTTTGTCAGGAAGTGGCTGATCGTATAAGGCAGAAAATAAAAGAGATTGAAGCAGAAAACCGTCACGGAGAGTTGATTTCACGGCAATTTTCTGACCAACGCTAGCTGTTACCGGCCATAAAGTAGTCACCAACATGAATCCAGTGAAGTTATCTAC
Source organism: Piper betle (assembly GCA_033002965.1). Lineage (NCBI taxonomy): Eukaryota > Viridiplantae > Streptophyta > Magnoliopsida > Piperales > Piperaceae > Piper > Piper betle. The sequence goes on along the minus strand of JAURVB010012269.1, from coordinate 248,222 downwards.
AAACCCAACTTGAGTCCAACCAGATTCAGTTGCCACCGTCGCCGGAATTTTGTCGGGAAGTGGTTGACCGATAAGGCAGAAAGCAGAGGAGATTGAAGCAGAAAATTGTAGCAAAGAGCTGATTTCGCGACAGTTTCCGATCAACGCTAATCGTTCCCGGCTCAGAAGTGTTGTCCTAAGAGGATAAAGGGAAGTAATCTTCATGTCTGGGTGGAGTACCACCAAATTCAATAGTTGCCGTTGCCGGAAAAGCCACGGTCGGAGCCCTCAAAAGCTACCACTACATCACACCACACAGGTCTATTGGGCCTAATTAGTGAACCGAGTCCGCTCGTCTTGTCCAGATCCGTGACCATACCAAGTAGCCCATAAACTGATCAGACCCGTGAATAGACCTAGACTCGTGACTGCGCCGTGACCCATCTACAACCCGAATTTGAATTGGCACACCATGCACCACCAGTAAACTGGCACACATAGAGAGAAAGAGAGCCTGAGCATGCCACCCAGACCAGTCCAATATTTATTTGTTTTGAACCAATCCAAACTGGTCAGGTTCAGTCCATTAGAAATCCAAAAATAATTTGAAGGCCTTCTAGACTTCGGATCGAGGCGAAACTTGCCACCTTACTATTTTTGGATACTTCGGATGCAATGGTAAGGTTATTTTGAGGATTTAAAGACAAGAAAGAGACAAACCATGACAATAAAGTCTAAGATCTTAAAGGTAAATTTATTGAAAGGTGGCAAAATTCACTATTTTGCTGTAAAGTGTAAAATCAAAGGAGAATTAGTAGATTGTGAGTATCAATATCACTGTGGCTTGACTTAGGGACTCAAGTTGACCCTAAAGAACCACGTAAAAATTTCTTGTGTATTATTTGATGCCTATGACATATCACTCTATTTTCATCGCACTATTTCTTTGCGTGGCAAGGGTGCCTTGGTCCCACCGAACACTCAAACACGGATCGAAAAGACGCGATCCGCGGAAGCAGACGATCCCGTGCACCAACATATTATAAAAAAAATGTAATACTTTATTCGTAATGATAAAAATATTTTAAGCATTTTAATTTAATTATTTGCGAATTAAACAAGAGTTTGGTTGTTGGTGTTACTCTTTTCTAAGTTTTATGTGTTCCTTTGAGTTATTGAATTTTTTCATTTTCAAAAATAAAAAAATATGTATATTAACATATTTGGCTCAAAATTGAACTTTTATATATTTTTTACTTAATAATATATGTTTAATTTAAATTTTTACAGATTTCATATATTTATTTATTTACATATTATTATTTATTATTAAAAAAATTAGGGTATAACTCTCTCTAAATTGAAAATCTTTTAGTTAATATATTTTTTATTTATTAAAATTAATTGTTTTCAAATATTTAAATGCAACTATATTTTTTTATTAAAATTAAATAAATATTCATTAGTTTTATTTTAAAATAATATAGTAATATATAATCTTCAAATTAATTATATATATATATAATAATTTTAAATATATCCCGTATATGGTACATATCTTTGACGAATATTATGTATATTATTTTCTTGTTTTGTGACTGAAGAGTCAAATGCCCACATCCTGCATCCACCAGGCAATTGTGTTTAGCACTTCATCCCTCCACGTGGGCCCCACTCATTAAAGAGCGCCTTTTTGCCACTTAGGGTTACTAATTGAGCGAGCCATCTTATAAGCATTTAGCGTTTAGCTCGGCTCGACTTGATTTAAAACTCGTCATTTAAATGTTTGAGCTCGAACTCGAATCTTACAAGCCGAGCTTGAGCAAGGCCGTGTTCGACTCGACTCGACTCGTTTATAACTCGAATTCGACTCAAATTTGACCCGTAACTCGACTCAAACTCGATTCGATAAAATAATATAATAATATAGTCTTTATATTATATTATATTATATTTTATTTTATATATATATATATATATATATATACAATATAATAACAAAAAGAAGTGAGATAGTTGAGATGGTAAGTATTCAAGTTGATAACCTCAATGTTGTGGGTTCAATCCACATTGATTGTATTTTTTTAGGTGAGGTACTTTTGACTTTCAATCGAGTTGGTTTCGAGCTCACGAACAAGCTAGGTTTGAGCTCACATAAAAGATATTCGAGTCGAACTCGAGCATGTATGTTCAAAACTCGTTCGAGTTCGAACAAGTTTCAAACTATTCGAGCCAAGTTCAAACACAAGTTGAGTTTGGCTAGCTCGCTCATTTAGCACCCCTATTGCCACCAACGCCTTACCGTTTCTTTGTGCCTATCAATCACCATTGAAACCCAACGTTTTACTAAAATTTCTTTTTACTCCAATCTTTTACCCATCACCATTTCACTCTTGTTTGGGGGGGCGGCCATGCACAACTGATAACTGAGGCCATCTGGTCTCTCCTTTGCCTCATCCCATCATTCTCTTCTTAGATTTGGTCAGATTTGAGCTCATATAAAAGATATTCGAGTTGAACTCGAACATGTATGTTCAAAACTCGTCCGAGTTCGAACGAGTTTCAAACTATTCAAGCCGAGATCGACACAAGTTGAGCTCAGCTAGCTCGCTCGTTTAGCACCCCTATTGCCACCAACGCCTTACCGTTTCTTTGTGCCTATCGATCACCATTGAAACCCAACATTTTACTAAAAATTTCTTTTTACTCCAATCTTGAAACAAAATGGCGTCAAGATTGTTTTTTACTCCAATCTTTTACCCATCACCATTTCACTCTTGTTGGGGTGGAAGGGGCCGGCCATACATAACTGAGGCCATCCGGTCTCTACTTTGTCTCATCCCATCATTCTCTTCTTAGATTTTGTCAGGTTTATGCTTTCTTAGTAGCTCTTTTTACTTCTTTTTTACTCAATGTTTTTTCACCATTTTTTTGGGTTGAAAAGCTTTTGCTTGTGCTTGCGATTATGGCCATGACTATTATGATTGATGTATAACTTTTGTATCTATTTGCTGTTCATGTTGTCATTTTTTTAAATTGACCATGATAGGATAAGCTTTAAAAAAAGTGTTTTGTGATGTTGTATGTTAGATGTATCGTACCCAATACATGCCTATTTGTTGGTTATTAGTTACAAGAATGAACTCGTTCTAGTAATGTTTAAGACTTTTTGAGTCATCCTTTGGATTTAATGGGTTTTTGTTGTTTACAACTTGCTGTGTAGTTGACAGGAAGGTGTACATGTAAAATGATGAGATAGGTTGATAATGTTATTGTTGGGATTAACCAAACAATTCAAATACAAATCTCTATTTCAACACATAAAGATGAGAAGTACCAAACATATAGAGATATCAGCTAAGACAATTTTACGTGGAAAACCCCAAATTTGAGGAAAAACCACGAGGCAAACGACCAGATCAAATTTACTACATCACAAGCTTGATACATAACAGATCCACAAGAGAACAAACTCCCCAATACCAATTTACCATACTTTCTACAAAATTGGTATTGGTCAAAAAAGAAAATAAAGAATTACGGATTACAAATAAGAACTTGGCGAAGTTATTATTGACAATTGCAAGTGAATCTCAACAAAACATTCACTTTTCTTCAATCCACACAATTTTCTTTCTCCCTTTGCAGCAACATTTTTTCTCCAAAACTTAAAAACCAAAAAAAACTAAAGAAGAAAAGCGTCGTTCGTTGCTTTTATCCCTTTCAACTAACCAAATCTGTAAAATCTTGGTTTTTGCCCAAATAGGGTTGTGAGTTCATGTATTTACGAAGGAGGGACAACCCAACAAACCTCCCTTCCCGACTCCATAAAATACCTCTAGCCAGCATGGGAAGATCCATCCATATCTGCTCCATTCTTGTAGTAAACATATTTCTCCTTTGACACAACTTTAGTCATCATGTTTGAAACATTCCTTTCAGTATGAATTTTTGCTAGCTCAAGAGATTTATTTTCTAACACATCTCTTATCCAGTGATATCTCATCAAAGTGCTTGCTCCTTGAATGAAAGCTTGAATTCTTACTCAAGTGAATTGCACTCTAGCTATCACAGTGTACAATGTATCTCTCCTATTTAATGTCAATTTCATTCAAAAATTTCTTCGTCCATAGTATCTCCTTGCAAGCTTCTATAGCAACAATAAATTCTGCTTCAGTTGTGGATAATGCAACACACTTTTGCAACCTAGACTGCCAAGACATAGCCCCATTAGCAAAATTAACAACAAACCCATATGTTGACCTTCTTATCTCCAAATCACCTGCTATGTCTACATCAGTGTAGCCAACCAATAAAGGTTTATCACTTCCAAAACATAAACACATTTTGGATATACCTGTCAAGTACCTCATTATCCATTTAACTGCTTGTTAATGTTCTTTGCTCGGATTTGCTAAATGTCTGCTAACCATTCCAACTGCATATGCTATATCTGGCCTTGTACAAACCATAACATACATCAAACTACCAACTGCAGAAGCATAAGGAACCTTTTTCATTTCCTTCATCTCTGTTTCACTTAAGTCACTTTTCTTCAACTTGAAGTGACTCCCTAGTGGAACTCCAACCGGCTTTGCATCTTTCATGTTGAATTTTCCTAGTTCTTTTTCTATGTACTTTTCCTGTGACACCCAAAGCTTTCTAGCTCCCCTGTCACGCCAAATAGACATCCCTAAGATTTATTTTGTCGGTCCCAAATCCTTCATTGCAAAGGATTTATTCAAGTTCTTCTTTAAACTTGCAATCTTGGCTCTATCATGCCCTATAATCAACATGTCATCCACATAAAGCAACAGAATAATAAAGTCACCATCATCAAACCTCTTGATGAACACACAGTAATCAGAAACAGACTTCTTGTACCCATTCTTTTCCATAAAGAATCAAACTTTTTGTACCACTATCTAGGAGCTTGCTTCAAACCATACAAACTCTTTTTCAGTCTGCATACCATCTGTTCCTTTCCTCTGACTTCAAAGCCCTCTGGTTGCTCCATGTATATGGCCTCCTCAAGATCACCATGAAGAAAGGCCGTCTTCACATCTAACTGTTCAACTTCCATATCCAAACTTGTAGCCAAAGCCAAAACAATTCTAATAGAAGACATTTTAACAAATGGAGAAAAAATTTCATCGAAATCAATACCTTTCTTCTGTCCGAAGCCCTTCACCACCAACCTTACCTTGTACCTTGGTTCTGTTGGGTTTATCTCACATCATGTATGGAAGTGATGGGTGAATTATATATAGGATAATGGGAATGTTTTATTCCTTATGCTAGCTTTTGGATTAAGAGAGACCCATGACACTTATTACAAGTCTATTTTGGAGGCCCATTGGGCTCAACAATGGTATCAGAGCCTGGTTGGCTTAGTGTTGCCTCGGACCAGCCCGAATTGGAGTCTCCTGGAACTTCACTATATGGTGAGGGGGAGATGATTCGGGTGGGCTAGCCTGAATTGGAGTCTTCTGAAACTTCACTATAATATGTGGGCCTTGTATGTGGTGAGGGGGCAATGATTCGGGTGGCATGATGTGTGAGAGAGAGAGCTATTGGGTTTATCTCACATCATGTATAGAGGTGACTGGTGAATTGTATATAGGCTAATAAGAAAGACTTATTCCTTAAGCTAGCTTTTAGATTAAGAGAGACTTATGACACTTATTGTAAGTCCTTTTGGAGGCTCATTGGGCCCAACAGTTATGATGAGGGGGCAAGTGAAAAGGAATATAGTGAAATAAGAAAAGACTTAGAATATGTTTTGTAATGAAGAGTTTATAAATATTTCTTATAGACTTCTCCTTGCCTGGTATGCTTAATATCTGAATAAATGTTGTACTTTGATAGAAAGTGCAGATATTGCGGCCCTGATTGCAGTTTGCGGATTTTTTTTTCCCTGCACCACTTTCCCACTTGTAGATACGTATACAAACATACTTCACACTTATACGTTGCTCTACTCATCTTTCATACATTTCATAGAACCTTTTATCAATTGATGCTAAAGTAATAAATGGGCAAATGGGAAATGGGTATGAGATCTTTGGGGAAAGTTTACTGTGTTAATTATGTTAACTTTTGATATGTTAATTCAATGTTTATTGATCGTGTTTTTCTCAGCTGACAAAAAAATATATTAAATAGCTGCTGATAAACAATGTGAAATTCTGGAGAAAGCAGAATGCCTATTCTCAAATGAGTAATAGTCTTAGATGCTTGTTCTTTTCTTGCCAGCTATATTGTAGATGTCAGATATTCATATTAATCTTGGAGGAAAGCAGCAAACTGAAATATCTGCAGTACTTGAGAAAAGCAGAAACGGATTAAAAAGTGAAGCATCTGAATGGGGACTTAATCATCTTTTAGTACTAGCTGAGTACGCAGAACTAATGGAATCTCGGCATAGTCACCAGAGCATGAGGGAGAACTGTAAGAGACCTGAAGGTTTGTATACTAACTGGAATGAATGAAACATTGGATTTTACAGATATCATTACTGGTGCTAGTGATCTAATTGTCTTTTGACTTTTGTCTTGGAGTAAAATAACAATCCTCTTAAACTTTATGTGGTTAAACCATGGTGTTCAAGTAGTTAAAATGCTTGTATCTGATTGTGCTTTCAGTATTACTATTTTTTCTTTCGTTTCATTTAATGGCCTTCTTGTTCGTAGTTCATTGTGACAAATGTTTCATCCATTATGTGGAGGTCAATTAGCTTATTTCATTCGTTGATAGCACAAAATGAGCGTTGAACTGAACTGTACAGGTGACATACAAGACAACTTGTGTATTATAATACTACTCCTAACTTCAGCTCCTGTTTGGTAATGTGATACAAACTTTCAAAGGCTATATTGAGAATTCAAAAGACTCTCTCTCTTGGGTTTCGGCCCTAAGATTGTGTGTGTGGATGCAAATTACATGTGCTTAGATCCCAAATTTCTGCAACATTACTTGTTTACTGAATGATATAATCTGTGTTGAAATTGATCTGATTTCTGTTTGAAACATTTTCAGATGGACAACTCAGGAAAGAGAAGGAGCCCCAAACTTCATAACAAACTCATGTTCTAAATAAAGTTCTACACGGGAGGACCCGCTTAAGCAACATAAGACGTCTGGCTCGGACGAAGGACATTTCGTCAATAGTGAGCATCCATCAACATCAAGAAGTGGGAGAGAGAAATAGTGGAGGTAATTAAGCAGCTGATTTTCTTGTTTATAACATGTGCACCTCAACCTAGACTGTCAATTGCTACATTGTTAAATTGCTAGCACTTTTTACACGACAGACTTTCTATATCCTACAGCCATTTTGTGTTCAACCTTGGTGCCTTAAAGTCACAGAGATTGATGCTTATTCGTTTTTTGTTTGTCTCTTTAGCTTTAGTACAAAATGAAGCAAAAGTCAGCTGTCAATCAGGGCATGTAAAAATCAAAATTGACCACCCTCTTACTTCTCGACAACAAGGACAAAATAGTAATAGAAATAGCCAATGTTTAGCAGAAGGCCATAATCTGCATAAACCAGATCTGCTTCAAAAGGAGCAAAACCAAATTCTCTATCTAGTGAATGGTGGTTTTAGAGATTGGAGACATGGAGTTTATAATCCATCATATTATCTTGTCAATATGGTCGCGGTGCCCCCTGATGAATTAAGTAGACGAGGGTGTATGGTTGGGTCTCGTGCGCTAAAATCATTGGACTAGTTCACGTGCAACGGCACGGCAGAGAAGACTGCTTAGGTTTCTTGAAGAAGGAAACAGTCCCAGAAAAGGTTTCCCATGACTATTGACAACAGGCTTACTATATCTGGACCTCATCAGCAGGTAATGTTGTGCATGCCTCCTTACGGGCAACCCAGCTCCACATTATGCATTGCCGGTTTCTGTGGGAAAGGAGCAGTTGCAAATTGTTTCAAAGGAAACTGAGGCACTGAAGTGTTCGAATCAGCTGTTGTCAAAGGGTGAACAGCACCTTATGTGCAGTCCTGTGCTGCCATATTCTTCTGCAACTCCCAGTTCCAACCTTTCTGTTAAGGATTGCCTGCGCGAAGGTTTGTTTTTAGCTACTGCTGCGTGTTTCTTATTTTTGTGAGAATGTAGATGGCTTGTGCTTATAGTAAGAAATGCCGATTGTTTCAGATGAACTTTCCCACCGGCAGAAACACACATTCCTTGTAAATGCTGATATGATCCCCCAGAAAGTTGGTTCAGTTCAAAGAAAGATCATTTAACTCACATTAAACACAAGGCTCGATTGAGGTCGACAAGAAACTAATTTAAATCAGCGTGTTTGCTCAATGTGGCATGCCGAATGTACTTGCAATTACACCAAAGTTGCTGAAAATTTTTGGTATCATCTGCAAATGTTTGAAGGTAACATTTTGTATGATTGCATTGATCTCCTATCATTTTTCTTTAGATATATGAGATTTTCTTGTGTGTAGACGCTTTTGGTAAATTGTCATAGGCCTATGAATAGTTTTAAATATCTTATTTTTATTGGTTAGTTCTACCTGGTATATAGCATTCTCTTCAATTTTGGTAAGGTCAAGACCTCTATGCTATTTTAATCCGGTTTTTTCGCCTGATTTTTTTTCAACTCTTTTTTTTGTCCAAAACCATGATATAATCGGTATTTAATTAACTATCATTCACAAAACGCATTCTCAATGTTAAATAGAACATTTTATTTATAATTTTAAAATTCAGTTGAACTCAACCTGGTTAAATTAAATATACATTATACTGACAAATTTGACAAATTTGGTATGTAGCCGGTATTTGTATAGTGTGGTATAGTATGGTATTTAAGAGTTTGGGTCAATCTCAGAATCAGTTTATGTACCTAAAATATAGAACATGGACCTGAGTTTATTATCGCACCATCTACTTCTACATTAGGGGTGAGCATCAGTTGGTCGAACGACGGACAAAGCATTGTCCATGTCTATCTACTTAACCTTGGGCAAAAAATCGGTCACCTATAGTCAAAATTCTTCAATCAAGTCGGTGACGGTTGGACACGGCTAAAATTCGGCCAATATAAGAAATTATTTTCATCTCAAATTTATTTTATTATCTTATTATTATTTTATTATAAATATTATTTTTTCTCACATATAACTAATCTCTCATTTATATAATCATTATCTCTTTTATTTTTTAAAGTTTTTCTCATGTCAATTAGCATAAAAATTTAAATCATTTTTTTTAAAAATATTTGAATAAAGATTGATGTGAAATCTATGGCTAAATGTGTGTTAAATAAGCCCTCTATTAAAATTAAAAGTTTATCAAGTGTTTATCCTATTAGAGGCCCAAATAGGAGATTGCAAGGAGTAAACAAGTTGATTATTGATTGTTCATTAAATGAGCTAATACGAACTGAATTGGAGAATTATTTTTATGAACCAACTATTCTTTTATAGGTAGAGTAGATAAACAATTTAATATATTATCATGGTAGAGATTAAACATAGAAAAATATCTTATTTTTAAAAAAATGTTCACGATGTTTTAGTCATTTTTATATCAACCTTTACCTTTGAATCAACATTTAGTATTGGAGAACAAATAATTGGCTCAACCAAGAATAGTTTGAGCCCAAAAACATTTAAAATTTTGATACGTGCCCAAAATTAGTCGATGAATGAATATAAAGATAATTCATGTTTTATATTCAAGCATTTTCTATTTTTGATATATTTTTTAACATATGTACTTTTCTTGTTATTATATTTTTAACTTATAGAGAAACAATCAAGTTAATCATTAAATTTATTTAGAACAATGAATATTAAAGAATAAAAATATATTGATGATTGTGTTAATGGAGATAGTAGTCTTATATCTTCATGTCTATAATGAATATGTGAGAATGTTATATTTAGTTTTTACTCTTTTAATATTTGTAAAATATTTTTACAAGTAATTAACTCTTTTGTATATATTTTCATGTAGGTCAGCTACATTAGATGAAGAATCAGTTATTATTAGAATATTTTGTCTTAGAAGAATATATAATATTAGAGTACATTTTGATGTTAAAGATTATTTTAAAGCTTCTATGCATTGATTTTTTTATTTGACTTAGAAATGTATAGGAACTAAATTTTAAAAATTTATTAAACTATAGTATTAATTGAGAGTATTATACCTATATAGTATATGATTTGATATGAATGTTGATGTAAATATATTGTTCTAAATTCCTAAATATAAGGATAATTTTTATCTTTTTCCCGTGTAAGTTATTTTAAGTTATTTTAAATATTAAATATCAATTTTATGTATAAACTTAATTAATTTTAATGTATATCGTGATTTTAGTTTTTCATATAACATAATAATAGTCTCAAAAATATTGAAAGCATTACATTCTTAATATAAAATATCGGACACTCGGTTGGTCATTCGATCGGACAAAAAAATGTCCATGTTTAATTTATTTTTATTCGGTCGAATACGATCTAACATGTTTCGGACTCCAGTCGGACTTTGTAATTTAAACATCCGCGGCCACCCTATTCAGCACGGTTGTCCAGTGCTGACGGAGCGTTGGGTAAAAAAATTTGTTTCATCTTATCTTTGATCTTTGGGTGTCAAAATATAAACTTTGTTCATCAGAGATCAAGGCATGGCCTTGGGGAATGTATTGGAATGTACTAAGATGTTATACATCGTGTAGTCCATTCCATTGAAGAGTACGAGTTGCATTTCATATAGTGCAAAATGAGTAGTTTGTCAATGATCACATTAGTATGAATTTTTCCTAGTGCCAGCAATAGTTATACTCCTTTGAAATGTTATGCATATGTATTTATTTTTATAAACCTTCTTAATTAATGTGAAATTTATATGCCTTAATTACCAATATAAACTTGTGGTAAGGTTTTGTAAGCACCAAATCAGCATACAAAGTTGTTATTATCAAGAATGAGTTAGATGGCTGATCGAAATATCAAATGCAACAGCTTCACATAATCTATACGCAATCAATAGAGGGGAACATAATACAATAAAACCCGAAAATTGAACCTAAACCAAACAAAATTAATAATTTGGTTCAGTTTTCTGTATATATATTGATATTTTAATTTGGAATTAAACCGAATAAATTTAACTAAAATAAATAATTTTTTTTTCAAAATATTCTAGAAAATCTATATATAGTGTTGATAATCATGAAATTGGTTTATTTTTATGAAGAATTTTTGTTTATTTCATATGATATATACGTTTAAAATTATTTATAAACAATTATGTTCAAATAAGTAATAATATGATTTTGATTAAATAATTAAATAATTAAATAATTTTATTTTTTATAACTTACGAAGTAATTTGTTATTTCTTTACCAAACCAATCGACCAAAATATTTTGGTTAGATTCGAATCGTTTTTTAATATTCACGTCAGGGATAAAGATCACTTCATGAATTGAACTTCGCGTGGATTACAAAATAATTTGGTCAAGCGGGCCTATTAATCAACCAACTAACTTTAATTTGAGTTTGGGTGGCAATAAATTATTGATCGAATTGGAGGCTTATTTTCTAAAAGAATTCGGTAATCGCATTTGTCGATAAACATACCAATTGCTTGTAAAGTATGCGATTAAAATGAGTAGGTACATATTCAAATCAAAATCAAGTCTCTCGTTGGGAAATTTCCAATACCATAGTTTCTTCCAAGAAACCAAAAGAGTAGGTAATTAACCACCAATTATTTAATGAGAAAAATTGAAATGACCTTATATATACCTCATAATTTCATATAAATCATACCAGTTATACCTTGAGCTTTTTTAATGGGTCCTTCATAATATTGTGGCTAGAAAAATTGCATGTATTGGAAATTAGTAAATTCTAATTTTGTTTAGACACAATGAGAATGGGTAAGTATAGTTTGGTAAAAACCAAAAATTGAACCTAAATCAAACTAAAATATTATTAATCTCGTTCATTTTCAAACCAATTCGATTCGATTTTTTATAGGGCTAGGGATAATCTGATATGTATATTGATACTTTGATTGGGGGTCGAATCAACCAAAATAATTGAATTTTTTAATAATATTCTAAAACAACATATTGAGAGTCATCATTTGACAAATATATAAAGCATTTAACTTATATATTTTAACTTTACAAAAAAATATTTACTTTAGAGATAACTTAGAGTTATTATGTTATACTTTAGACAAGGTCATCATAAAATAACCTAATTTCGTATTAGATGATGGGTTAGAATATGAAAGTTGGTTAAATTGCTGGTCACATGCCAGAGAATGACATAGACAGAGGCTATCAACGGTCAAATATAAGAATTTCGAAGTCAAAAGTTTCTAAGATGGTTAAATTGAGAGATTTTTAAATTTAGTCTCATATTAAATACTTATTGGGGTAAAATTTTATTTACAAGTGAAAATAAATTATATATTTTTAATATAATTAACTATTTTTTAATAGATAATTTAGAATTATTATGCGCCACTTTGGACTTTAGACCGTGTTGTTATATTCAATTATTAGTGTAATTTCCTATCCTAACCATGGTGCACACAAGCTTAAAAAAACATGACAAAGCCGGTGATTAGGCGGACACCCTACCCTTCGTGGTGTTACAATGAATCCCGTGAATCTTTTATCTAGAAAGGAGGTGAGGGGCGCTGGAGAGGAGGTAGACCTACCGTCTACAAGTATTACTTATTATAAAGAATAATAATACAAATTATGGGAAGGAGGGGTGGACACTTGGCATGGAATTGATAATGTGATATCTAAGAATTTTTAGGTTTAGTTGCGTGACATCTTTGACTTTTTTATATAATTATATCTAAGAACCCCCTCATTAAATAAACAGCCAATTTTAAATAATATTTATATTTAAACATTAAAAATGACAAAATATATCCTTTAGTACGACTCCTCTCACATGCTTGTACATGATTCGTGGGCAAAAAATCATGAACTAGGAGCTACAAAAACCAGGTGGCACGATCGCCGGGCCCCACCTCCAGATGATGTTTCCCATCAACGTTTTGATAAGGCTAATAATATTTTTTAACAAGATAGATAATTCGTTCAAAAAAAGATAGGTAATAATATGATTTTATAATAATTACAAAAAATTAAAATTAATTATATGTTCTATAAAGATCTGTAATAGAAATAACTACTTGGAATCGTCATAATTATCAATATTTTTTAAAAAATATCGCTAGTCTATTGATAACATATACTAGAGATTTAAGGTAGATATTTCTAAGTACATACTATTTAAAAGTTATTTATATTTTCATAACTAAAAAAGATTCTTAAAATGATCAATTTCATTATTAGAAAAATTAATAAGGTAAAAAAAATAGCCTCGTCCACTTTCACTGTCTACCAAAACTTTTATGGTCAATGTTTATGGATTTGTCATAATGTAAAAAATAGAATAGAGCAAAATTTGCAAAAGTGGTTTGACTTCCTAATTCCCACAAGAAGAGAAAGTGGATAATAAATATTTAATCAATATTTTATTTTAAAGATTTTGCCATCTACATGGACTACGTTATACAGGTGACAATTTGTTATTGATTTTTTTATTATAATATAATAAAATAGCTCATGATGCCGACACCTTAAGCCGTACTGAGGGTTAGCATAATTCTATGAAAACCAAAACAAAATTATTAATTCGGTTGTTCGATTTTTGGCAGGGCTCTAAATAGACAAAAATGCATATTGATATTTTAGTTTAGAAACCTAATCAAATTAACTGAAATAAATAGACTTTTTAAAAAATGTATTTTAAAATCTATATTTTATGTTAATTATCATAAAATTATAATATTTTTAAGATGAATTTTTATTTGTTTAATATGATATATACTTTTGGATGTACTTATTAAATAAATATGCCCACTAAAATAATGAAATGATTTTAATTAAATAATTAAATAAATTTATTTTTTATAACTTATGATGTAATTTAGTTACCAAACCGACTAAGCTGAAATATTTTAGTTCGATTTAGTTCTGTTTTGGAAGTAATTTTGTTTGGTTTAGTAATAAAATTCAGGTTTGATCAATGAACCGATTGATGCTCCACCCCTAGTCATAATGTTCACCATGATGGTTGTGGATAAATTATTTTATAGAATCCATATAGACATAGAAAAATGTCATTTAAAAGCCTTGGTGGTGGTATGTTTTGATCCTTAGACAAAGAAAGAAAGCATGTAAAAAGTGTAATCCACTCACATTTTTTTCTTGTTTGGTTTACGAGAAGTTTTGAGAATAAATTTTTGCTTATAATTACGGTGGAAAACCTTTTCACAATTATTTACATGTATATGTAACAAAATAAGAAAAGCAAGAATAATGCTAGAAAATTTTCCTTTTTTAAACTAAATTCTTGGTAGAAAATGATACAAATATTTAATTTTTTTCTTTTTTTCTTGATCACATCTACTTTTTTAAAATTTGTTCGCTCCACACCCATGAACATGGACCCGAACCACCTGAGGCAACAAGAAACCGCTTTTAAGAGCCTCTTATCACTTTCAAGTCTCCCATTGGTCATTCTCTCCACTCACAACACCTGTTATCTAGCTTTATTAAAAATAAATAAATAAAAACATATCGCCATCAACCTTGGGATGTCTTTGACCTCTCACATTTAAATGTATTTCTCGCACACACAACTTTTCTAAAAGAATATAAATAAAAATTCGTAGACACTTTAATTTTAATAAAAAAAGTTTTATTTAAATTGTAACTTTTAGGAAAGAAAATCTCTAAGGACCATTTGGGTCACTTCAAATTTTAAACCGACCGAACCGAATTTCTTTAAGCAATTGGATTTCGTAAGCGAAATTTAATCGAATTACTCTCAAAATCGAATCAAAATATTTCGGTTAATTGGTTTGGTAATTGAATAATCGAATTATAATTTAAATCATTAAAAATTATTTATTTTTTAATTAAATTAAATCATTATTTTAGTTAACATAACCATTCAATAAATAATTATGTATACATATCATATTAAATAAAAAAATTTAATCATATAAAAATTATAACTTCATGATAATTAATATAAAATATAAATTTTAAAATATATATTTTTAACAATTAATTCTGTTATTTCAATTAATTCGGTTTGGTTGAGTTCGAATCCAAACCCATATCATATACACATTAATTTTTTAATGACCCTATAAAAAACCGAATAATTAACGTTTGGTTTAGCCCAATTTTGTTGTTTTCATTTTCTATTAACAATCACGGGGAATTAGGATCATTATTGGATAGTAGGACTAGACATGGGCATGCTAGTCTGGTAGGAACAAAAATTTCAAGTACACAACTTTTTATATAAATTAGTCTTACGCCCTATGCTTACGGTGCATAAATTGAAGAATTTATTCAGACCTCTTAATTTACACTTAAGCTAGTTGTTATCACGGTTGTTATCAGTGTCCTCCACAAGGCATAGGCACATATTAATTGTTATACACCGCATATGTAGAATAATACGGATACGGCTTAAGCCATGGATATCAAAAAATAAAAAAATTTAGGTACATTCGACACTAATGTTCATCACCTATATTCTTATATAACTATTTAAATTAATTTGTCTAAATTATAACTAACACCTAACGATTAGTTTATAAGGTAAAGGTATCATTCATAAAAAACAAAATCGATTGAAAGCCTAGACTAACATGACGATATTTATGGCCACCTACCCTCAACGAAATCTTTATTATTTTTTTTACCATCCTCAATTTATACGTTCAATATCCTCTTTGATCGCACTCACTACTCTTAACACATACCATTCACATCTTCTTTTTTTCATGTTTTTTAAGCAACCTTTGATGTCTTTGACTTTTCACATTCATATGTATTTTTCCACGCACGCAGCTTTTTTTATGAAAGAAAATTATAAATGAAGTTCATGGAAACCTCATTTTTTACATAAAAAAAGAAGTTCGGCATTTAAATAGCAGCCTGAAGTCCACGTCCGAATAGTCAACGACTTGCAAACTATTATTATTTACTCCAAAAAAACAAATCATGAATTTTCAGCCCGGCGAAAACGAGAGAGACGGCGGTTTCCACGTCTTCTCTTTTGTCGTCTTCTCCACTTCGCGTGGACTCCAAGAGATTGTAGAAGAAGACCAGACAGACCAGACCAGTTCCATTCCTCGCCTCACCACCCCCCCGTTAAAGCACCCGCCTTTTCTTTGTCTTCTCCATATACAATAATACCTTTACTCATCTCTTCTCTTTTCTATGCTTCGGTTCTTCTTGTCTGTTTTTGCTGGCTCTCGGAAAGGAAGGTTGGCGTTCTTGCTTTGCTTTTTTGGCGTTTTTTTTTAATGGGTGTCGGGAATCCTTGAACTGCATTTGGTGGTTTGGTGGGTTTTGCTTCTGAATCTTGGCGAGTTGGGTAGAAAGGAGTCTTGGGTTGGTGTGTGTGCGCGCTGTTGGGTGTGACTAGTTGATGAATCTATTGAGTGGTGATGATTTGTGCTTGGGTTTGTTTTTCTTTTTTTTGCTTGGTGGGAAGTTGGTGGTGGTACGAAGATTTTGTTCGCGTTTGAGGTTGTCTGTGGTTGCCTCAGAGTGTGTCTTTCTTTCTTGTCATGCAGGATCATAGATAGTTTAAAAGATTCTGTTTTTTTGATGTTCTTATTGAGGTTTTTGGTGAAATTTGTCATTTTTTTCCTGGCAATTCTTTAATTGTTCACTGCTGCCGCCGAAGATGTTATGAAATAGTTGCTGTGAAATTATTATTATTATTATTCTTTTTAGAACAACGGATTCTGCAAGTTGACCTTTCTGAAGGCTTTATGGTGATGTTGAGTTGCTGTCTGAAGAATTTGTTCTGTTTGGTGTTTTACTTCTTGGGATGCCTTCCTTAATGGCAGCAAAAACATGTTTTTTATGTTAGTTTGTGTGCCTGATAAATATGTGTACAATATAGTTATTTTATTTATATGCAAAATCAAATCATATATCTTGGACTTGAAACATTGTTTTTTACCTTTAATTTTACAGAATGTTCGTTGGATGGAATATGAATTCACGGCTTCCTAAAATTTGCTTGAGTTGATCATCACTTGGGTATGTGACATAGTTCTGAATTACGAGGGAAATCGGGCAGTTCATCCAGGATAACCAAATACTATGGCAATGATGTAATCTACTGGCAAATGGCATGAGAAGTATAAGGGATGGGAACATCTGACATGCGTTTCTTTGTGGAGTGGTCTGAGTTGGAACACAGTCCTTGTATTTGTTCCAATTTTTCTATGATCTTTACTATTTTGTCAATTGATTTGCAGTAGCACGGAAGTGTTCCCTTTCTCCACTGGATATATATCTATTTCTGCTGTGAGCATTCTCTGGGTGCCAATGATATATATTCTGGAGTAATGAAGGTGTGTAATAGTTTGAAGATGAAGAAATGGTACGGAGGTCTTCTTATATTGTCCTTATTCCTTCTGTTAGTTCTTAGATATGGCATGGTGAATACTTTTGGCCGAAGTTCTATTCTAAACATCATTTCTCCAAATGCAACTGCTTATCTTCAGTGGCAGCATGTTGGTGCTCCTGAGTTTGTACATTTTCCTCAAAATGATTCTCAGGTTCTTTCAGCAGATAAACTAATGTCTAGTTTGTTTGTCTGGAGAAATTTTTCTGTTGAAGAGGTAGAGTCATTAAAAACATGGAATTTTTTGAGCCACTTGGTAAGTCATGCTCAAGCATTGCCTCATGCCATGGAGGCTTTACGAGAAGCAGGAACTGCATGGAATGGTCTAATGATTTCAGTGGATGAGAAAAAGTTGGTGGCAAATGGTAGCATTTTGCAAAATACTAAGGAAAAACAATGTCCATATTCTTTGCGAGCAATGAATATATCAAAACTTGAGGATGGCATGTATAGACTGAGGTTTCCTTGTGGTCTAGTCCAGGGTTCTTCTATCACAATAATTGGTGTTCCTAATGGTCTGCTAGGGAACTTTCGAATTGATTTAACCGCAACGCCCCTTCCTGGGGAGACAGATCCTCCTATTATTTTGCATTATAATGTAAGATTGCATGGTGATAAGGTCACCGAGGACCCTGTTATTGTCCAAAACACTTGGACTGTAGCTCAAGATTGGGGATCAGAAGAGCGGTGTCCCGGCCAAGATCCCAAGAATGATGGGAAAGGTAGCATAACTCATTATTGAATTCATTTGAGATATTACAACATCTGGAATTGTTTGTGATTCCTAATGTTGTTGTTATAGTTGTTGTTGTTGTTATTATTATTATTATTGTTATTTTTATTTTAATTATTTTAATTATTTTTACTTTTATTATTGTATTGGTTTTGAATATATATTGGATATATTTTCCTGAAACTAATGGACCTGATATGTTTGCCAATTTAATTTTGTTGACCTTCTATGAGATCTAATTTTCAGTTTTTAGGAGAGAACTTTGATATATATGACTTTAATCCCTTATCAATTCCCATAAATTGGATGGACGAACCTGGATCTTATATGTTTTCCATTTATGTAACCTCTGTCAAAGTTGAACTGAGTCTCCCTCTTCCCATGACCGTTAATTATACTGGAGTTCTATTATTGTTGGCGACCAAACATGAACTGATTATTGAACCAGCTTCTGATGCGTTTTTTGAACTTTTTTCTCATATAGTAAGGCAATTGTCAATTGGCTTATTGTTACAAGTGTAACTTTTGATGGTTAATCCTCGAGTATTTATTCATGCACTGCCTGATGCAACTGTAGATGTTGGGGATGCTTAAATTAACATTTACTTCTAAAAAATAGTGATAATTGTATGTCAAAAACATCTCATGGCTCTAGGCCTTACACTTATTTTTAGAGAAAGCTCTTTACTAGTTCAAGAACTACTTTAAGACTCATATTCTAATAGGAAACAACTAAATAAGGCTTATTTCTCTAGTAGGAAAACAACTAAATAAGACTCCAACTAAATTAGGAAATCAACTAATGAAGACTCATACTATGTATAACACTCATGAAATAAATATCCTAAGATGATCACTGCCCTACATGAGCAATCAATTTTTTGGCTTTGCATGTGGAAAAACACAGGGCAAAGGCCCCTGGGTGAATTAATATTCCTCCAGGCATTTACCTCCTTTAGGATTTGAACCCCACCCAGGCTGTAATATCATGGAAACTTAGATGGTTTAATTACTTCGCCTAAACTCAAGTTGTTAGGAAAGGGGTTTGTTTGATAATTACTTCGCCAATATGTATTTCATATTTCTTTGTATCATGAATTTGCTCTTCATAGTTTTTCTGTACTTGATTGACATGCATTTATATTATAAGGGTGTGTAATATTCTTGGCTTGTTCTTTCAGTGGATGAGCTTAACTATTGCAACCCTTTAGTGGGAAAAGAAGATAAGCTGCCATTCTCCAAAGGCATGAGGAAGCATCCACTGACCCTTGAAACTTCTGAATCTCGGAAATATTTTCCTTTTAAGCAAGGAGGTCTTTTGTGGTGACTCTGAGAGTAGGAACCGAAGGGATTCACACGACAGTTGATGGAAAGCAAGTTACTGCATTTGCTTTTCGTGATGTAATGTCAAGTTCTCTTAAAAACCATATTTTGTTTTTGTTTCACAGGAGAAATATTTTTATATAATCTATCACAAATGTCCCTTGTGATAGCCTGTCATATGCCACATACTGGTCCGTTGAGCTTTACGTGGTGTATCACTCATAGAAGCTTTTTGTTTATTTGTGAACAATTTTTGGAGTATTTACCAGCTATACTTCCACTAATTGTTTTGTTTCTAATGGAAGTTGTTAATGTTTGAAATTTTGTCCTTTTCTTTTTAATATCTGTCTCTCCAAGAAATTGAATTTATCTCCAGAAAAAAATTTTGAGTTCAATCTTTTTTTTTTGTTAAATGATGGCTGAATTTAATTATCTTTTCTGTTGTTCATGATCATTAGAACTTGGAGCCATGGCTTGTTAGTGAAGTACGGATTGCTGGTGATGTGAAGCCAATTTCTGTAGTGTCCAGTGGATTGCCTACATCAGAGGATTTAGAACATGTGATTGACCTAGACATGCTGAAGTCGGCTCCTCTTCCTAATCATCAGCCTCTGGATCTTTTTATTGGTGTTTTCTCTACTGCAAATAATTTTGAGCGTAGAATGGCTGTTCGAAGAAGTTGGATGCAGTATGATTTGGTGCGTTCTGGAGCCGTTGCAGTGCGTTTTTTGTTGGGCTAGTAAGTTTTTACTATACAGACTCATTCTGTTTTCAAATTGAAAATATCAATCATATTTGATAGGAATTGCTCATGCTTAATTACAATAAATTTATATTGGTTTATTTGGACTTTTGTTTGACAACCATTTTGAACTGGGTAAATTATTATTAAATGAAGAAAGAGGCCAAAACTGAGGGGAAACAGGCAACTTAATCTACATATCGCTTTTGCATTGTTAGAACTCATTTTGTATTTTTATGATGAGTTAAGCATCCTTACATGGAGTTCAGCCACTAGTGTAGTTTCCTTATTAAGAGGCTACAGAACTTTCTTCTGCATGTCAACCTCAAATTGTTTGTTGGTTAGTTCAATTTTGGTTACTGATATGAGAATAACAGGCAATGTTTATTATAATTTGGTTGCAAACCCTAATAACTTAGGGTGTATTACAAACTTTGCACCATATTTTTTGGAAGATCCTAATGGTACATAGCCTATTTTTTCTATGATATTGAGGTTACTTATAAGCAAGTGATTGGTTTTTCTCTTTCACAGCACAAAAACCAAGTGGTAAATGAGGAACTGTGGAAGGAAGCACAAACATATGGTGATATACAACTTATGCCTTTTGTTGACTATTACAACATTATCACTTGGAAGACCATTGCTATTTGCACTTATGGGGTAAACTTTCTATGGCATTCAAGGACAGTTCTATGTTTAAATGCTATTCCCCTAAAAGTTTGTTATACTAAAGCTGGCTTCCAAATTTCCAGACACAGGCTGTTTCTGCTAAATATGTTATGAAAACTGACGATGATGCATTTGTGCGGATTGACGAAGTGTTATTATCTTTGAAAAAAGCCAATGCATCTCATGGCATGCTTTATGGTCTAATCAATTTTGACTCTCAACCTCACCGGGATCCAGACAGTAAATGGTATATAAGCCCTGATGTACGTATGCAAACTGATGAATTTTTTAATTAAAGTGAAGTTATTCCTTTGGTTGTCATTTTGTTTAATGTGCTTTTCATTGAATCAATAGGAATGGCCTGAAGGAAGTTACCCACCTTGGGCGCATGGTCCTGGTTATGTGGTTACAAGAGATATTGCTAAAGCTATATACAAGCGTCACAAGAAGGGACACTTAAAGGTTCTTACTTTTTATCGAAGTTACTTTTTTATTCACTTTTAGAGTAAGCATAAGGTGGATAGGACATTCAACGTATGATTGCCACTTTGATTTTGCATAAACTTGTCATCAAAATGAATGAGTAATTGTTGGTGTAGAAAATTGATGCTGCCAATTTGCAGTCTCTTCAAGATAAGGTTTAGATGATGATGACAACAATGATGCACGCATGGAGGGTGTATATTGTTCACTAGATTTGGCATGCGGACCATAATTGCACATATGTTTTTTAATTCTGCTTTTTATGCTAGCGTGTTTTGTGTGCCAAATCAGATGTTTAAGCTGGAGGATGTGGCGATGGGAATATGGATAGCAGAGATGAAAAAGGAAGGATTAGATGTGAAATACATCCGAGAGGAGCGAGTACACAGTGAAGGGTGCCAGGATGGGTATGTTGTTGCTCATTATCAGGGACCAAGGGAGTTGCTTTGTTTGTGGCAAAAAAATCAGGAAGGTAAAGCTGGTAAATGCTGTGGAGATTCGAGACGATAAATGACACCACCCAAGAGAATCGAGTGAATTTCTAGAGGTGCTCAGTTTCTATTTTACAAAGCTGGGTGCGACCATAAATTGTATACTAATATAACCCCCTCATCCATGACGCAATGATATGGCTGATTTACTCAGGAGTGTTTCCTGCAGCGGTTTTCGCCCTGCGCTTCCGTGGGGGAAGATCTACTCCTCCCAATTTTTCATCAACGGTTTACACAGATATCTCTTATAAATATGGATTTACGGTAATTGCTTCAGGATAGCTGTTGATGAAAATTTTGAAGGGTGAGATCTTCCCTGCACAGGGTGCGCTGGAGGAAAATTATCGCAGGAAACGTCCTCACTCATAGTTGAGGTTATTTTATTATCCTTTGTGACCAAAAGTTGTAGAAATTATATACGGTTATGTTGCAAGTTTCATGGATACTCTGCAAATTGGGATGGAGCCGCGAGCTTGTAGGGCGAACGTATAGGGTATCGTTGCAAAAATTGTAATAACTGATCTTGATTTATTCTATTTGTTTGATTCTTTCACAATTACCTTTTGGGCTGTCATATATTTAGCCAATATTAATGAAGTCATTATCGAGTCTACATCTCTAATTTTAGGTGGATTGTGGCTGCTTGTGTTTATTGTAATCATCACATAGATCTTAGTTGACAACGCCTTTTCTGGGTACATTGTGGAAGAAAAGACGAAAAGTTTTTTGGTATTAGGTAGGTGGAAGAAAAAGAAAGATATGGTGTCTCTCTATAATGTCTAGCTGTTGTATGTGATTTTTGTTATGAGATGATAAAGAGATATAAATGTATTTTTTTCGTTGGAATGAGGAGGAGATGACAAAGAAAGATAATTGTGACATCTCTCAAAATGAATTAGAGATTTGATATATATATTCATTGTAGTAAGATCCAATATATTAGGAATCTTATTGGTCTTCAAAACTTGAATTTGTTATATTATTTGGTCTTTAAATTGAATTAACTATTTCAAATGGACAATTTAAGTTTGCCAATTTGTACTTGTGCCGGTTCTTACAAATGATATAAGTGTTAACTTTGTTTTGAATTAGATAATGAGGTGGCCTTGGGTATGGGTTATTGGGCCGAAAAAATTTTTTGAGTAAAATTTTTAAAAAGTGGTGGAATGTGAGGTTTTCAACTGAGTTCCAATATTTAATACTTATAAGGTAAGATTATTAAATTAATGTGATTATATTCATAAAATTTTAATCTTAGATAATTATTTATGCAGAAATGACTTGACCGGTTTACTTACACTTACATGTTAGGCAATGATGCTACTTTCCATGATAGAGAAATTTGTCACAGGCTTTGAACCTTTTGTCATGGATTTGCCCATGACGAAAGTATGATTTTCTACCAGTACTGACCAAGACAACATTTGACGATAATGGCGTTTAAGAACAAGTGGCCAGGATGACGATCACTATAAGTTAACCACGTTGTTACGCTACAGTCATCACATATAGTATTGATCATGACACGCCAATATTAATTAAACCTAATTAAACACCACCTTAATGAACTAAAAGTTACCCAAATTTCAACAATTTGGAAAACAAGTTAATTAATCACTCTCACATCTCATGTAAAAAACTAAATTAAGAAACGCAATCACAACAAATTGAAGACAAACAGCAGCTTAATTGTACGTAGATTCGATTCGTCACAGACAGTCCACATACGTACGTACGTACGTCGTCATGCAGCCATGCAACCAATGCCGTAGCGAGTGTTGGGAAAAACCAGGAACAGCCCACTACAGACGACACCCACCATCAAAGGGAAGCTCTCCATCACCTCGTCCATCTCCTCCAAGTGCCCCGGGAACAGGCAGTTGGTCACCCGGTGGTCGGAGAAGGCAATGGCGAGGAACACCACGGCCGACATTAACGCGTGCACAAAGTCCACGAAGCCCACCTTGTACCTCTCCTCCTTGGGCACCTGCACCTCCAACCCGGCCTTGAACGCGGCCAGACCCCACGGCGTCACGAACCCGTAGTACACCGTGCCGTCCGGCCCCTTGAAGCTGTCGGTGAAGTGGAAGAAGAAGCAGGAGAGGGCGCAGAGGCCCATGAGGACGTGGATCATGACTGTGCTGACCGGAGAGCAGGTGCCGTCGCCGGAGGCGGAGGGAAGGAGCATCTCGAAGGTGAGGAGGGTGCCGGTGGGGAGGAAGTTGACGAGCATGGATGTCTTGGACAGGGTTTTCTGCACCCCCTTGGCCATGGCACGGCGCTTCCGGCCTGTGGGCGGTGCCGATATTGCGAGGGGGGACGTCGGGCAGGAGACGCAGTCGCCGCCGAGTTGCGCCATTGTTCTAAAATACGGTTCGGTTCAAAGGGGAAGGAAGTACCTATACCGACAGGGGAGAACAGACCATTCCCACTGAAATTACATAGGCTTAGTCTGATCAAGTTTTCAGGGGGACCGGAGGTTTTTTTGTGTTTATATTATGTGCGGTTGTGTTTTACTTTTTGAAATTGAAAACCAAACGATGCGTCGTTTCGTTTTATATTTTTTATTTATTTATTTATTTATTTTATAAATTGACCCGTATTTTCGTGGATGGGCTAATAATAGGATTGATTCCAAGTTTTTCTCCTCCGCCAATCAAATGTGGTTGATTTATTTTTCCTGAGTTTGAGACTTTGTGCTCAGATAAAAAGGTTTTGAGTCGGGCCTAGTTCGAGTTTAAAAAAAGGTCACAATTTATTTATGTATGTTTTTAATAGTTTCAAAAGATTATATAGTTCACATTACATTAATTAAATGCCAAGTATTTTGGTTGCATACAGACTAATTATTATATTATTTTTAATATTGTTATTATTATCACATAACTATATTTATTATTTTTTATATCCTATATATAACTAATTACTTACAAATATAAAATATTATTAAATTCAATATACAAAATTGAGTTTCAAAGTTAATGCTTGTGCTTGTTTATTCAAAACTCTCCCGCATACTCCACTTGTACTACAAACATATTTTAAGTTTATACATAAATTTTTATTATTAATAAAATAAAATATAATAATTTAATGTATTAGATATTAATTTTGATTGATATTAAACATAGATCCTAATTTAATTAAAAGATAAATTATAATAATTTCATTTTTTTAATTATATTCTTTTCCGGTAAATAGATTGAATCTCATTAGTAAAAAATTAAAAATTAAAATTAATCAGATTTAAATTCACAATCCTCTACAAAGATGTATTTTTTTATTTTTTAAAAATTAAAAATTTAGGTTTAAACTCGTAACCTTCCACAATAAGATGTTTATTTTATTAATTTTTGATTAGTTAAAACTCTTATTTTTATATCAGGCTACATTCAAATTGAACTTACATCAATTTGACTATAACAAATTCGAGTTTGTCGAGCTTTCGCACCCTAAATTCACTCTTTTTTTCACCGAGAACATACTCGTATTTACAAAATCAGCATAAATAATGATAAATGTTTTTTCCCCTTTTTTCTTTTTTTTGAAAAAAATAATAACATTAAAAAGCATTATCTCAAAGTTCTAGAAGTTGGGGGCGTCCCCCGACTCCTAACTCCCCCACCGAAAAGGCTGTCATGTTCTGCTCGCCCGTTGCGGCGCGAAGCGCCGCCCCTTGGGCGGCGAGCTGCGGCCTCCGGCGTGGCGGAGGGAAAAGGAAGGGCAAGACGGAGGGCCGAGAGCTTCGGAGGAGCTCCGGCGGTGGAGGGTTCGGCGGCAAGCGGAAGGAGCCGGGGTGGAGTTGCGTCAATGGCTGCGGCGCTTGCTGCAAGCTCGACAAAGGTCCCGCCTTTGCCACTCCCGAGGAGATCTTCGATAACCCCTCCGACGTTGAGGTCTCATTTGTTTCTTTTTTACTTCATTTCTCCAATATTTTTCTCCACTTATATCATTGCTTGATATAATAAATATGTACCGAGCTCGCTATATTTTTGTAGAAAAAAATATTAAAAATGTATTTAGATGTAAATTTATGTAGTTTTGAAGATTTGTTGGATCAAACATTTAATACAAATTATAATTTTTAAAATTCTATTTCGTCACATAAATTCCATCCTCCACCGGAGTCATAAGTGGCTCCAGTGACATGACCTGCTCCATTTTACATGGTATTAAAACAATAATTTATTTTTTACTTTAGCGCAATTAATATTTTTAAATAATATAAATGATATTACAACGAATTCAAGAGTTTATATAATATTTTATATATTGTATTAAAAATATTATAAATAATCACAAATCGACTTGGAATGGTCTCCACTCGATAGCCTGTCCAGTTGAATCTGAGTCACAAATTTTTTAACTATGATGCAAATTGTGAAAGAATCATGCTATATCGAAGTTCATTGTGAAAACCTGATGACAAACATAAAAGCAATGCTAATTTATGTGGTTGTTTGCCGGCTGTGTAACGTGGACAAATATAGTTTTGGGAAAATTATGTGGGTAATGTAGCTGTATAAATGCTTCTTTTAATGGTTTTTTTTCATCTTTGTTTCTAGTTTGATCTGAGATGCTATAATTGCAGCTCTATAGGAGTTTGATTGGTCCGGGTGGGTGGTGTAAACACTATCATAAACCTACACGTACATGCTCAATATATTCTGGTGAGTTGCAGTCTAGTCACTGTTTGATATTCATATGCAATTCAAAATATTCTAAATTTTGTTCACTTGTTGCAGATAGACCATATTTTTGTCGAGTGGAGCCGAAAGTATTTCAAGATTTGTATGGCATCAGTGCTAAGTATTTCAATAGAGAAGCATGTTGGCATGTATCCAATTTGGTTCCATTTTGCCTTTCTAATTCTGATAGATTTATTGACCATTTTATCTCATTTTTGCAGCTTCTGCAGGGACACCATAAAAGAAATCTATGGCCCAAGTTCGGATGAGCTTGCAAATTTTAACAAGAATCTGACAAGCTAAAATGTAATGTACATTGCTTCTCTACAATGAACTGTACTTCCTCACTTAATAAGCTACAATCTGGTTCATATTTCTTGTTCATGAATATCTTGTTGACAAGCAGAGAATGAGATGGCCTCTTTTGTTGCCAAATCAAACTCATACATATTAGAGTTTATGAGATGGCATTGCTGAAGATTGGCCAATATTTGAGTGGTGAGCAAATTTATGGCCAATACTCACAGTTTTGTTCAGACCAGAGAACTTTAACATGAGGCAAGCAATCTGTAAGGCCTTCATTTTTTCGCCCAACAAGGATGGTGCAACTTGGATGTCATTTTTCAACGCCTTCATTTCTGCTCATTGCAAATCGCAGGTACCCGTGTAACAGCACGAAGGAGTTGATGTTTAGATTAGCTCATTCCAGTACCAGTTAGATTGACATCGTCAAATATGTTATAGCAAGTTCAACACTATCCTGAATATGTTACGATGTGTCCATCATGTTTTATGCATCAAGACTATTTTCTACACTTCTGCTCGAGATAATCTTGAACCCTTGGTTCATGGACCTTACATTCATCTTGACAAAAACAAATGACTGCAAACAAGAAAGCTTAGGAACAATGACGGCATGCAAATAGGCGGATAACAGATTTTTCTTTCAAACCAGGAGCAACAAGTTGCATCCACCTTGAGGGCTTCTCATCTCATAGCCCTTGATAAATATATCTATATGATATGACCTCAAAAACCACTTCTTGCTTTGTGCGTGCGGTTGATGAATGTAGGGTTTGTTAACCCTTGCCCATTTGATGGTCCTATGTATGGCTTGGTTTTAGGATTGAACTGTTATTATTAACCCACAAAAGTTTCAAAACTGATTTGATTCACTCTCTCGATGCCATATGAATTCTCATTGCACCCCTAGGGATTTTCATATCCGAGTGTTCTGGAAAACTATTTTATATAGACCGAGTTTTACCAGATTACCTTCCAGATATTTCCAATAGGAAATCATAGACGTTTGGGAAATGCCAATTCTCTATGGAACGGTAGTGTTCGTAGATTCCAATTCATGCTTCATTAAATCCACTGCTATGGAAGAGCAACTGGTTTTCATATGTTAATTCATGCATAAATAAGTCCACGAACCAAAAATCATATTCAGGTCCTCTCAATGTACATCAAAGTACAACAATTTTTTAATATTTATACGAAGCAAGTTAGCTGACAATAAAGAACACAATATACATAGAAAATTGGATGACAAATATGTACTTCAATAACAGCAATTCAAGAAACAATTATAATCATGTTTTTCCCACCTTCAAACAACTCTGTTGGGAGAAGAGAATGAAATCTAGGAGGAACTAAAAGCCCTTGAAACTGAATATAAGAAGTCCAAGATTCCAGTGCCCTTGAGAAGACCTTTCCCAGTCAAGAGTTCAAAATCTATCAACACCAGGAAACCAATGATAGCAGCCTTTCCATTAATCAGTTCATTCTTTTCACTGAATCCAAATCCTTCTTGATCTTCATCCACTATCATTCTCACCTACAAAGCAACATTTTAACAAGGGAATCAGTAGCAAAAACATCCAAATTCTTGATGTCAACTGCATGCAAAGCTGTGAAAGTTTATGACAAAGAAGAGTGTACAACTGTACCTCATCCACATTGACATCAGTAGCTGTTACACCAGGATTAGGCGTTCCACTAAAGACAATCTCTGCGGAGCCAGTGGTTGCACTGCCTGCAATGCTAATATAAATGTTCTCTTCGTCTGTTTTCACAGGATATCTATACAATTTCCGCAGAACAGGGGTAAGGACTCTTAGTACAGGATTCTTTGGATACCAATCTTTGATTTCTCCAGTTCTTAGATCAAAAGTACTATCTGTCGTTGGACAGACTATAGAACCTTCCTGCCAGAGAAATATAGCATAAATGGTTCAATAATGGCTGGCATAAATCAGGGCCTGCTCAACAACAAAAGCTTGATGCTACTCACTATTCTTTAAAACACGTCTAAAATCCAGCCAATAATGAATACATAGGTACCCGATATCCACTTCAAAACACTTAAATTGAGGTCCTTTTTCACTGAGGAGTTTCATAATTCTTCCAAAGTGATGTAGTGCACTTACATTAGTGTTTTATTTTAAATAAAATGTCATGGAATTAATTTTTATTAATTCATTAAAATTTAGAATATTTTCTTGTCAGGGATTTTAGGCAGTAATGAGATATCTCAGCATAAATCTCTCTCAAGTTGTTTTATGCTGGTGTCTATAAATAGAGGGATGCTCCATTGTAACCAAACAGATTTGAATGAACAAAAGCTTACATTCATCACCTCTCACCATCTTTTTTCTTCTTATCTACTTGATTCTATACAAAAGCCAGCTTCTTGTAACATATTTACTAGCTAGATCGGCAGCTGCACTCCCATTGATCACCATCTTTCCAAATATTAGAAAGTACGGACAAACTCCATAATGAGGAGAAGAGAGGATACAGAGAATGGAGGATTTGTTCTTTCCATCCTCATTTATCCCTTGGTCAAAAGGTTTTCAGCCTGTACAATCTGAGTTCTTACTGCTTCTGCAATGGTGCGCTCTTCCTTCCTATTTTATTTGGGATTCATTTATTTTTTCGGATTATAAACGAGATAGTTTAAACTCTATCACGCATTTCTCCAAACAAGAAGCCGTCAACAAAAAGAACACTCCCTTGCCCATCTCCCTCTAACATAACATTTATTGGTTTATGCACAATTACCCAAACATAAACATCTCAAAAGCAAAAAATGTTGCGGAAGCATGTCAAAGCCTCAAATCTCTCTACAAACATCAGACCAGATTCAATATATCGATTTTAGAAAGCAGTCAAGCAGTTAATCAAAAAGGCAAAAACAAACCCTTGTCAACTTGGCATTGAGGAGGCCCTCGCTATAGGCCCCCTCGGCGGGCGACCGGTTCTCAATGGCAAAGACTTCATCTTTGTACCAGAGCAGCAGAATGGTCTCGCCGTCCTGGATAATCACGCGCCTCTCCCCCTTGGGCAAGGCGGCAAGGGGGACGACGGGGACCCAGTTGATGCCATCGCCGGCGGTCTCCTCGGCCATGGACACCTCCGTCTCGGCGGCCTTGCAGACGCCGACCACCCATCGGCCAGCTCCGGCCAACAGAGCCGGGGACGGAGACTTGTCTCGCCGGCCGGCGAATGGGAGGGGCAGGTGGGAGTTGAGAAAGAGTTTCTTGAAGTGGAGAGAAGACGAGGGGGGCAGCACGGCGGAGGAGTAGGAGGAGACGGAGGCCGCCATGGGGTTGGGGGAGGTGGAGGAGAGAGGTGTGTGGCGGGAAGAGAAGCCTTGATTGTGTGCATATGGTGTAGATAATTTGAAGCGCTAACTAGGCCTAATTCCGGCCATTAATATTTTGTTTTTTTCTTTTATTTTTGTATCTAAAAAGCATAAAAAAATATTACCAATCTCTAATATCCATGTGTCAGCAACATTTAAATAATTGATAAGAAAGTTGGATAATGAGAATAATTTTACCCGAATCATATAAAAAGCATAATTATATTGTTGAAATGGATCATCAGCTTTCATTTTTAAAATGAATAGCCACTTTATTGGCCTTAGAAACTCACGTATATATATATATAATACAATATTCATCTTTATAAATGTGAGGCTATTCTAACATTCTTGTACAAATTTATTGGGTATTACAAATAGACTTATGTTTGTACATTTTTGAACTCTTTTTTAGATCATTTATAAATGTATTTAAATTCTTGTTTGTATCTCTTTTGGCCTTTTTATACGTAACAAATGTGTTTATAAAATGCATCTATAATTGATGGGTTGACTCTACCATATTAAAATAAATTAATGGGATTTTATATAAAATAACTAGTCACTTTATAAGACTTAAGAACCATATATATCCAAAATAAAAAACCATAATAAAAATAGTCTGGTATCTCTATGTGACAATGTATTTTATATATATATATATATGTGTGTGTGTGTGTGTGTGTGAGTGTGAGGGCGTTGAGGTGAGCTCATGGCAGAAAAATTTTTTTACTCAGAAAGATAAACCTGGGCCGTTTGGCGTCTGATTACGAGGATGACCCAGATCTATTATTTAGAAAAAGAAGAAGTAAAAACAAAAACTGTACCACCTTCTCCCCTTCGGTATTGCCGCCGCCACTCCTCTCCCTACCGGCCAACCTCCGCCCCGTACCAGCCACCGGTCGCCCTTCCCCTGTCACCACTAGCCCCTGCGACAATGACCCACTCCCCATCCTCCAACTGGAACTCCCTTCTCCCCCGTCACCGCCTTTGTTGCCTTCACCGCCTACAACTCTGCAGTCAAGTTCGACAAGCTCTGCCTCCTCCCTAGCGGAGCCTCCCTCCCCCTCCTCCATGCCTCACCCCTTGCCCTCTGTGGGTGGATTTGGCCGGTGGAGTGGAAGAGATAACTGGCGACAGTGAACTCTTGGCAGATGGTGCAGCGGTTGAGGGCTAGATCTAGCCTTGGGATGGCCAGGTCCAGCCCACTAAGGCCGGACCTGGCCGACGGCTGCCAGATCCCCCCACCGCAGACGCCCCTCCTGCCACCCCGCCGTCAGATTACAAGGATGGCTTGTCCCTCCTCCCTGCTCCGCCTTGACCCTGCCGTCTTACCGCAGCCTCTACCCCTCCCCGCTCCACCTTGACCCCGCCACCCACTGCCGATGCCCCCACCCACAACCTAGCCACCCCTTGTCACACACTGCTGCGCACAGCCGTCCCTCACACGGCCCACTACGGCTAGGCCCGGATGTGACGGGCAAGGTTGTGTGGCAGCCATTGTGTCTGCCACCCCGCAGCTTTGGCCGGTGGATGGCTAGACGAGGCCACCCGCTGCTAGATGTGGCCAGGCTGCCAGTGTGGCGGCTGTTGGCACCATGAGGGATTTTAATTTTTTTTAATTAATAGAATAGATCTTTGCCGTCCCTTCAATCGAATAAAGGACTAACAAACACTTTACTCTATATATATATATGAGATTAGATACCCTGGGGGCAACTGCAAGAAAAGTTTCTTGTAGTCACCCTTATCTGGCTCGTCGGATATAATCTGGCGGCCAAGATCTATTTTCATAAGAACACCTAATCTCTATCCAATTTGCTGCCGCCGCCCTCGCCCTTGTCTACGTGCCCCCGCCCGCGTCGTCACACCCCCTCACGACCCTGTCTGCGCCGCTCCCCCCGCCCCCTTGCTCGTTGTTGCGCCCCCATCCCCTTTCTCGTTGCTGCGGTAGCACCCATGCCATTCCTAGCCATGCCTGCACCCGCTCCCACACCCGCGCCCACGCCGGTGCCGCCCTTCGCCTCGCCCACGCCCGTGGTGCTGCTGTCCTTGCTCAGCGTGGCGAGGAGGAACATCGGTGGCGAGTCGAGTATGGGTGCAGCGAAGGTCCTCAGCAAGGCGAACGGGGGCTGAGGGCACGGGCGCAAGCAGGGGCTCGACAGTAAGCATGGGTGCCAGCGGGGGAGCACGGCGATGGCAGATGGCAAGGGCGGCGTGTCATGGGGCTGATCTAAGACCCAAAATTTTTCGATCCCAACTAGTCCTGTGCGGCGTATTCTCCCCACGAGAACACTCAGCTTCACACCAAGTACGCACTATGAAACAATATACGGAAGCCTCGCCACAAACACCAACCTGTGTTCAGCCAACCTCAACACCCCAAGGTTGCTTCTTTCAACCCTTCGCTCGATCACACGTGCTCGATCACAACTCCAGCACCGATACAGCACTCCTAGCTATCGACACACCTTGCCGATAGGCTATTCCAGAAGTCAAACAACACCATACGCAGCATTGCCCGATCGCCCAACCAGCAATACGCATGTAACACCCCAAATCCGGTCCACACTCGTGAACCGAACCGGCATGTTACAGGCCCCGGTTAAGTCGGCTAACCCGAACCTAACTCATGCGGATCCAATCTCGGCGTCTTAAGATGAAGATACAACTCGCAATGCATGGATGAATACACAAACCTAACATGGTACTACATGAATGACATGCAAGTCAGAGTACACACCAAAACCATCCCGATAAAAATTAATAAAAGTTTTGAAATATGACGGACAGAATTTCCCCTAAAAATGCAATTAGGGGCCACCCTGTCAAATATACATATAAAAATATATATAATCAAGTATCAAACAATTTCATTCACGCAGAATCTAATTTACTATACTCTCATTCTGAAGCTTGGGTTTCAACCCATCACACTTTTGCTGCGCTACTCTGATCATTTCATTTCATCTCATTGTCAAGCCTCAAACATTTACTCATAGCATGTTTATAAAATAACATCATAAACAAAATATTAAACATTCAATCACCCGATGTGTGTGTGCAGAAGACCTTATTGCTCCTCCGTCCTGGCCGGCCATCCATCTCGTGCTTATCACCTACATATATATAAGAAAAACGTCAGTAACAAGCGTTACTGGTCCGGAAAATAAAATAACTATAACAAGCTGGCTATGAGAGCAAACTCTCATATGAAAGAAAACCATATACTTCCTCAAGAACACTCTGAAGGGCACTACTGAGGAGCCACTGGGCTGCAGACCCGGTAGCATCCCGAACTTACTGCTGCTGGTACTGTGCTACTCTCAGCACTTCTTTTTCAGTACTTCTCGTGAAACTTTATCCTAAGCCCTCTCCTTACCTCCATATTTCTCCTGGCCTTGAGCACGAAGGCCGAGTACTCTCAGGCAGTCGCCTTTAGTACCCTTTGAACCACAAGTCCGGACATGCGCTGTACTAAACAGTACCCGTAAACCTCCACGTTCTCCGGGTGTGAGGAACTCAAACGCGGAGTTGTCGGGATCCCTCGGGAATGGAACAGTCCGCTGGCACTAATCCAGAGCCCGCTTTGACTGTCACGGCATCCTCTGCATGGTACGTGCAGTCGGTTTCTCCATCTCTCGTCTCACTGAAAACTCGATAAAACTATATATATAGGCCTGGGAAGGGATTCATATAATAGGCCCGAAGGCAACTTGTGGTGGATCTTGTTTTCGAAATCATCCTCGAGGGATCTCATCCTCGAGGGGTTATTAATCCGGAAATATTCGATTAAATGGCCCGAGTTAAGTGGGATCCAATAAAACGCCACTTAACCCGCCCTGCAATAATAAAATAAACATACAATGGAAGAGCGTAAAACAAGACGAGTCCTAAACGGACCTGGTAGAAGCTCCAAGCGTGTCATCGCGCCTAGGCGGCGAGCTCCTATTCCGTACCTACACATCAAAACTAAATACTAACGCCCGCTAACTAAATGATGCATCAAACTCAACACACATCAATCACAATTCAATCATCAACAATCCAGCAACAGTTAAATAATCATGAATTTAAATAATTCTAACTCATCCTAGTCATACCAATTTTATTGTGTTTTTCTAACTTCTGTCGTGATCCATTATCATGATCCAACTCGATCTATCTCATTAGATCACCTACATTCATCCATTCAAATCATGCATGTAACTTATCATTTTATCCCTAATTAGTCATTAATCACATCATGCGACTCATCGTTTCATCCATAATTAAGTATTAATCATATCAATAAACCAACCCTAGCATGTTGTACTAACAATCATCATCCATCTTAAATAAATCACTCGGAGGTAATTATACCTCACGTCGTCGGCAATCGGCGACGGCTAGGGTTCCGTCGCGCATCTCGGAGCTCAAATTCGGCGCTCATCGGCGTCCGAAGCTCGATCGGGCTCCACTGGGTGAGCCCCGCGGAAGATCCGGTGAATTCCAGCGAATTCCAGAAATTCCGATTTTCCGGCGGTTTTCCGACAGCTACTGGCGGTTTTCCGGCGACTTCCGGTGGTTTTCCGGCGACAATCGCCGGTGGCATCTACTGGTCGGAAAGGGGTCGTGTTGGGTACCCTCGGAACCGGCTCGGCGAGCCCGACTCATCTATGACCTCAGCGTGGCCAATGGAGGCGGCGGCTCGCCGGAAAACGGCAGAACAGAGCCGGCGGCGTTGGGTCACTAAATCCGGCCGGCCAGGGCGGCGATGCCCTCCGTTCCGGTCGGGGAGGGTCGCTGGGTGGTCGGTGGTGCTGAGGCGACCACTGGATGACGGCTGCGACGGTCGCCGGCGGCGGGATCGGCGACGCGACCGAAATGTGCCGCGGCGCTAGGCGAGCCGATTCCGACGTTGCGGCGGCCTGGCAGCGGCCGGGGCTGGTCGGGGTGGCACGGCGACGCCGTGGCGGAGCTGGTCGGCGACGATCGGCGGCCGGGCGGCGCCGACAGCGGCGGCGGCGACGCTGCACAGTGGCGGCGTCGGGGTTTGGGCGTGGGGAGAAAATGTCGTCGTGGAGAAGAAACGTTGGGTGGCAATCTTGTAATTAAGACTTGACTCGTCTCCGGCTCGAGTCAAGTATAATAACTAAGTCATATTAAATCCTAAAAAAAATTCATAAAAATCGGGAAAAATCCCGTAAAATCAAACAACACACAAAAAAAATCATAATGATATGCTCTATGACTAATAACCCACCCAAACTGCCCGAACGTATCCTAACGCGGTAACGGCCTAATACTAATTCTACGATCCAATATATATATAAATAATAAAAAAAATGACTGGCATACTCTCATATACCTGATAACTCATTCTGTTCTGCTGTGTTCATGACGTTATCATCATATACTTGGGTACGCATGACCCTCATAGCTCATACACGCGACTGGCATCGGCTCGGTACACGTGTCCTGAAACTGACTCAACTCGAAAAAATAACGGTCGAACCGACCGGTTCTGAATATAAAACCCTGACTCGAATCATGGGTTTTACAACGCATATTGGGTTCGTGCCGTCTGCCCTTGCTCGTCTCAGCACCAGCTACCGCAACTGGCTACCTTGTAAACTTCGATCGTGACCTAGAATACAGAAGTTCCTTGTCTAAACGCCAGCCAACAAGCAAAACACAAATTACGGGAAAACACTTCCCAACCTTATATCATTAAACCGATCATAAGGATTACAAGTACCCAAACTTCCTCTCAAGCACTTGCTCGGCTTGTGGACAGCCCCCACAACCTCGCCCCAATGTACCCAAATACAAAGGCGCACACGGGATTACTCTACCCCGAGTAACCCTCCCCGATTGCCAACACTAGCAACCCAACAACGTGTACCTGGATTCCAGCAAGCGTCGATGAAGTTCCAGCGCTCGCCACGATCACCGGCTGCAGCAACCCCACGGCTTCTTTCTCACCAGCAGAACCACGTTGTTCTCCCTCACAAGGGAACACGTCTGGAAAACTCTTCTAATGTAGGGAACTCTCCTCCTCTCTGGATTCGATTCCTCTCCTGATCTGACAATCTTCCGATCTCTTTCCCCAGCCTTCAACCCCGTGCATATATCCCACGCCCTTCTGTTTCAAGATAACTCCGGATCCAGCATCTTTATCCACAAAGATCTGCAAATCTCCACCGCATCCAGCAACCCAGCCCTACCCCACGTCCAGGTTCAACCACAGCCTTGTGGTTATCTTTAGAAGTTTGTTGCAGACTTCACCGTCCCTAGATATGGATCATATCTTCACCAAGATACACCCCCAGCAACTTCCATGAAGCTTCCTCACAAACCCTTGGCTGCACCGCTGGTCATCCCGTCTCGCCCACCGGCTCGACCCCAGCCAACGTCCCGTCATGGTTCAGCCTCCTTAGCAATCTCCGACAACAATGCCGGCAATGGTCCACCACCATCGCACCGCACCAGCAATGCCGCTCGTGCATGCCCATGCACGGTCGCGCACACCAGCACCCACTCGTCGCGCGCCTGTGTGCACACCTGCGCGCGCTCGCTCGCGCGAACGTTAGCGCGCACCCAGCGCTTGCCGTCTCGCGCACACCTACGCACATGACCGTGCGCGCTCACCCGCATGCACGCGCCTGTGCTCAGTACTGTGCCACAACACAGTACTGCTACTTTGCTCGGCACTGGCCGCTGCTCGACACATTGTGCTGCACACTCGGCTCAGTAATCTGATCAGTCCTGCTCGGTCCACGGCTGCACCTCAACCTCAATCTGCCGACCCAAACACTGATCAATAGCAACCTGAGGTTTCTTGACTCGGACCCAGCCACATGCTTGATACACCAAATACCGACCCATGTGTCGACACCACTGCTGTAACTCGACACCATGCTCCATAGCAATGCTTGGTCACTTGGCAGCCTCGTGCACCTCGGTTTGGAACTTGCCACTATACACGGGTTAGCCTCGGTATTTTGTTTCCACCACTCGGATAGCCACCGCTACCCCCTCATGGACGCGGAAAACCTAGGGACAACACCCAAACCCTAGTTCCCAGTAACGCCCATGACTCACGACCGTAACAGCAAGGGCGGCGACGACATGGAAGGAGGTGGGGAAGTTTTTTTAAAAAAATAGATCTGGGCGACGGCCAGATCCAGCAAGCAAAAATATTTCCTGCGGTCGTCTCGCGGTATTTTTTTGATATATATATATATATACTCTCGGAGGGAAAAGGTTACACGACAATGACATGGGCTTTTGGACAATCGGATTGCGTGGACGGGGTGATTAGTTTTGTTCATGCCATAAGGTAAACACAACCCTAAATCTCATTCTTCACCTCCGTCTCCCCCGTCATCATCAAGTTCTTCCTCCCCGGAGTCAACGAGAAAGAGGTCGTGCCACCATCCCCTTCGGTTCACAGCACCATAATCTACCTCGTTCTTCCTCATCAGAGTTGCCTTCGGTCATCATCGCCATCCACTGCTATCCCCTTCGGTCCACAACGCCGTCATCTACCTCACCGGGTGTATTTGCCGAAGAGGGTCGTCATCGTACTAGAGGGGGTGCATCGGGGTACACCAAGGAGTCTATGTGGGATTTCTACGATGGAGTCGGTGCAGCATCGGGGATCTTTCTCTGTAAGGGTATCCTCTCAACAAATCCTCTTCAATCCCCTTCGTCGGCATTTTCTTCAGTCGGCCTCACTATTTGGTTTTAGTGATCAATTTTGCTTCTGATTGAAAGTTGGATTATTTTTATACATGTTTTTATTAAGATTTGTTCTTATTCAAAATTTTTGTGGCTCGATACAGTGTTAGACCATGATTGTCTTGTTGATTGTTCTATGGTAATTATGATTTTTCTAAGAGCATGATTTCGATATTATTTTGAGAATAGAAAATATATTAATAGAATGTTGATTTTCATGAGGTGGAAAGTAAAATTGATATGTTCATGGTGATTGACAATTCTATTTGTGCATTTTTGTTTATAAATTTTATTTGTATGTGACAAAGAATAATCTTAATTCTTGTTCATAAATTCTATTTGTGTCTAAATTCAATAATACGCCTAATGCAAATTATTACGTAGATAATACAATCACTTCAATAATAAAGCTTTTCACTAGAAAAAAGAAGATTTTTATGGATATTACCAGGTGGTAGGAGAGTTATACGAAATTACCAGAAAAGGGGAAAGAAATTCAAAAAGTCGTTAGTGCGATGTTCGGGTTGGTGCATCGGGTTACTGAAATTTGAATCGGTTGAAAAAAGGTCGGGTTAAAAAATAAGTAAGGAGAGAAGTTTTGTAAGCCCAAGGTGATGGTGGGAGGCGTTTGGGGATGATTGGCTATGGGCAGAAGTCGTAACCCTCGGCAACTTTGGCGGCGATGGGAGGAAGGGATTGATGGAGATTTTGCTGGCAACAATGACAGGTCCACGTTCGAGGCGCCGTACGATGGTGACGTTGGTGACTTCGGATGGTGAAGAATTGAGATATCGACAACAACAATGAATGACACGTCGACTTTGAAGGTGACGTACAAAGGCAACCCCAGGTGACCCCTTTGATTGTTTTTGTTGTTTTTGTGCGCTTTCATTCATGCCCTTTAAAACAGTTAAGTGTTTTTTTTAATTTTTGTAAATTCTCTAAAAAGCAGATCCTTTCTTCCCCATTTATTTGTTATGTTGTGGATTTATAGTGAGCCAATTTTTTTTACATTAAAATATAAATATAGGCAATAGTATGTTCCTATTTGTTTGCCATATTAGATAGTTGTTCTGGTTGATTTTGCTCTTTGCAAAATATGTTCATCAATTTGCAATCATTTTAGGAGCTCATATTATGTGAAAGTTATAATTTTCTACACGTATTGTTAAAATTTTGAATTATTTTGAATTTTTTACCATACAAAATATAAAACTATATTGAAATAAGTTTGTTTTACTTGTCTAGTGGATGTTTCTTACTTTTGTAGTTGTGAACAAATTGTCACAAGGAAATGCATAGAGGAAGAGGACGATGGCGACAATGGCAACCCTTGGAAGACAAAAGACGGTATAATTAGGTTTTTCCTACAAGTGTTTCATTAGGGAGGTGTAGGGGAAAAATTCAATTAATATTTGAACTGTTGTGGATGGAAATGGTTTATGTTTTATTTATGAGGGGTTTTTATATTCATCAATAAGATGAGGAATTATGGTTGCGTAGATGCTAATTAATATTGGGATGAATGTGGCTAGCCCATAGGTGATTAGGTGCAGATGGGATGAAAATTATATATGATAAGAAAAAAATGATATGAAGTGCACTATTATTATTGTTGTCGTAAAAATACATTGTCGTTTGTGCCCGCTTAGAGGTGAAGGAGTTGGACACCACAACTAACAGACATTGCAAGCCAAGAAGAATGGTTGATCTAGGTGTGGTGAAATTAACTGAAACACACAAAGAAATATTGAGAACTCCATTTATGGAATTTATGGAGATGCATGACATGTATTTTCAAGTTGTTGTAGTCTATTAATTAATTGTGTGAGATCCCTCAATTTAACCCCACATATAATACCTAATAGGGTAAAATCTTATTTATAAATAGTAATAGACTATACATTTTTAATTTGCTTAACCTTGAAGAGATGAGTTAATTCCATTACGTTGCACTTTGAATCAGGTCGTTATAAGTGGTATGAAAGCTAGATTGACCACGAAATCATGCAAATCGATCTTTACCTTGTTGAAAGTCTAAGAGCCCAATGTCCTCTGGGAAATTTTGTTTACATAAGCATTGATCATTCTTTTATGATATTAATTTTTATTATTTTAAATGGTAAGTATTTATGGGTGTGGACAAAATAGGTTGTGAGTGAACGTCAAACATATGAGTCAATGTTAAAAGATTATTTTTGACAACTTTTTAAAGGTGTAGGGACTAGAGGGGCTTTAATTTAGTTGTTGTAGATAAAATGATGTTTAAAACCTTAAAGGCTGTTCAAGGTTTGGAAGATATGAATGATAAGGACAAGATTGGACTAACCTAAGACTCGGAAGTGCCAAGTTGGGAAGTTGGTCTAATAGCGATACTAGGAAGTTCAAGATATTTCTTCATAGAAAAAATTGTCTGGACCGTGTACAAATATAAATAAATTGTAAGACACTAAAGAAGAATGACCACTAGTTGATACAAAAATTTAGATAATTGTTAATAATTAAAAAATTAATGTGGAAGAAGTTGATAGGATGCTTTGTATCATACACTATGCATAACTATGTATCTTTTTTATTAAAAAAAGCTAACAAAAGGAAGAAGAAAGATGAAGTAACATTGATAATGTTATAAACAGTGACGAGATATTTTGAATAATTGACGATTACAAATTTTTCTTAATGGGATTGAGTTGGCGACTTCTAGATCATGAACAAGTTGTAAATCGAAGGGCAAATTAAAAAGGAACCTTTGGAAGGATATGATACATTGAGGTAACGTGTTACTAAATGATTTATAGAGGCATACCTCTAGTATATTTAAAAACTTATATTTAGTTAGATGACATTCTAGAAGTGTGTTGTTTTTAAATTAAGGCATAAGCACTGTTATGAAACGATGTGTCACTTATGAGTCATGATAAGTGCACGTGATATTCAACCAATGAACATATATAGGATGCCTTTATAATCAGATGTGTTATCTACGTAATATGGGTGATATAAAACACCTGTGCTATATGGATAACAATGTCATGGGACAGTGTGCCCTACTTTTGCTATGCATATGATGAAAATACTTAAATGAAAAAATAAATGTACCGATGAATTGTAGTCTACTATGTGGGAAGATGTGGACTTATATGAAGTATATAGACCAATGAAGCATAAAGACATATATAGTTATTTCAAATGAATAATCAAATGCAATAAAGAATCAACTTTTTGAAGTGTCTTTGAACAATTTAGTTTTTAGACGTAGTAGTGAAGAAGTAGATCAAAATGATTTACGTGTCCAACTTTCACAAAATAGAAGTAGAAGAAAATTGTAAATCGTGATTTTGCTAAAATGAATTTGAATAAAAAATAAGAAGATATTTGAACTAACTTTTATAGAGCTAGTTACAAATATACTAACACATGGAAGAAATGCCTAGCATAGTTTAAGCAGGAAGTTAAACGATTGAGTAATTTTCTCCTTATGACCCTAACATATTTTTGAAGACGAAAATTTTAAAGTTTGGGAGATTGTAAAACTCCGAAAATAATTAGGTTATTTTATTTAAGGTTTTATAAATTTTGTAATGAGTTTTAAATATTATTTAATTAAATTCGCCTCCTAAATCTTGCTTAGTTAATTTTTACTAAAAAAATAAGAATAATAATAAAATTAAAAAATAGTTTAATAATAATAATAAATATTAATATTTTTGGATCAACTAAATAGGTGTTATGGGTGGTTAGAGTCTAACCGTGTGGCTATACATTTTGGTTATAAGATAGTGGAGTTTTTGCAGAGATTGAGTGGACTAGGTGAGTGTGGGGCATTAGATAATTTGGGGGAGATTGTTTAGGCATTATTTTTTATATATATACAGATTTGGTTTTTAGAACACACTAAATTGTGGCACATCCCATTCCTTAATGCAAGACTACTAATGAGACAGTGGTGTGGATGTGTCTTCACGCTGCTGAAGGATAAGGAGAAGGTAGATAGAATGGCGATGAAGGACCCAAATAAAGTACAAAAAGCATACTTATAAGACAAATGTGTACTATGACAGTATTTTCCTGAGGTTAAGACCAGAATACTTACTTTTTATGATATTAGTATGAGAAAGCAATAGTTATAAGACTTATTAAACCAATTTGTTGAATGTTCTAAGTAATAAAAGAATATGAAGCACCCGGTAGGAAACACAGAAGGGAGGCTGGATCAAGTGGCATAATCCACGAGAGATTCAGAAGATTCAACGACTAGAAAGGGAAAATAAGAGGTTGATGTCACTTGTTGATGACCTAGAAAAGTGACTAACCAAATTGGAAGAGAGGTTAGATCTGGGAAAGTCAACAATAGATGACGAATTGGCGGATGAGGTTTTGACGACATGGAGCCAACGACAATGAACTCTAATATGCTCTAAGAGATGATCCTATGACCAGCTCTATGCATAAAGGTATGAGAAATGAATCACACGTCGAGGAAACCTACCTCGGGATCACCTCCTAAAAACGTTGGTGGAAGGGTCTCCCCTCACGGCGAGGGCAAGGAAGAGGTAAGCTTACACATAACTACATGTTAAATTACAAATTCATTTTTATTGGATTGAGTCACAGTTAAATAATGTCATTTTAAATGTAGGCATGTAAAGCTGAAATGGCCACACATAAGTGAACAACGAGAAATCAACAAGGTCAAAGTCGATAAGGGAGAGGCGAGGTCAAATGGACTAATGTTGGGGAGAAGGGGAAACACAATTCTAATGGATCAGATAAGGATCAGGTAGACTATGTGTATGCTATATATGATAGGCACTAGTAAATTTCTTTATCATATATGATTTAAGGGTACTTTTACTTATACCATATTGAATTTTACGTGAATGATGAGGTTGAGGTGGATGGCACTGTTCATGACGAGGATAAATGTGAGCTAAGGGATAGGAAAAGTAAAGCATAGGCCAAGGAGTATTCTCTCGACACAATGTCAAAGGATGATGATATGATTCTCGTAGTGAGATTTCCTCAACTTATTTAGAGAATACTTGCTGTGCTTATTTGATAGCATAATATGTTGAGCTATATATATATATATACTGTAATAGTAAAGAATTTTCATGTCATATATGCTATGTAATGTCGAATTTATATGTCATATATGGTCGGCAAGTTTCTTGCCAATAAGAAAGTGCAGAAGGAAAGCCAATGTTAGAGTTATATATAAACAAAAAGGTGTTGTAAGGAATGCCATATCTAAGTAGTATATATATAATATAAGTCTAAATTTTCATCCCATATATGTTAGGCCAAATTTTCATCCCAGCTTCCTACAAGTACATTTTATATTCTAAAATTATATATTCATTTGAAGAAAATTACTGTTTCGTCCCTTTTCATTAAAAAAAGACAACACTCAAAATATTTGGTGATGAATAAGGACAACAAAAAATCAACCACAATGTTCACAAAACATTATCTAGCTTATGAATGGCGTCATGCTCTCCATTAAGCACTATAATAGAAAACATGCTCATATTTGTAGCTTGATTAAGCTCTATTGTGCTAGATGTTCTACATGATAAAAGTTTTAAGGTTAAGGTTGACTCAAGTCCTAATAAAATGATTTGAGGTCTTTCTATTTGACGTGCTTGCCGTAAAGTTTGAAATTTAGTATTGCTTTAAAAAACTAGCTAGGCTTTTAAATTTATAAATTTGAAACAATGGAACACAGCAAGTGCTGTAAGTAGCAAAATTATTCCAAACTAACGAATCGATGATAGCAAATAAGCGTTGGATGTACGTAACAACTAAAAAATTGTGTCCCAAAATTTTCAACTATGTCAATACACGTGCGTAATTGATCTCAAGCTTCTATAAGGTAGGAAGATGGGAGGAGAGGCATCCGGCCATTCAAAATATTTGACATTTGTAATCGCAAGAATCCTAATTTAATTCATAATTTAAAACTTGAAATTTGGATTCGACTTGACAGATTATGGAGAAGAGTTGATTCCAAACTATCTTAGAGTCATTTATATTAATTTTTAAATCAAACAAGCAAAGAATATATCAAATTAAAAAATATTGCTCTCTTAGACATTTGAAATTGATAAATATATAATTTATTTTATTTTTAATTATTAATTTAACTAAATTTAAAAGAAAATAAAATATCACAAAATTTCTTTTACTTGAATAGGATAGACTCATAGAGTCAATTATAAAATTTGTTAATAAGAGTTGTAAAACCCGCGACTCGAGTCAGGGTTTTATAGTCGTTAGCCAGTCGATTTGACCGTGGTTTGAGTCGGTTCAGCTTTCAGAACACGTGTGCGGGGCCTAGGCCGAGTGTACGCATGTGCTATGAGGGTTCATGTATATCCAAGTATCAATGATAGTGTCAGGTACGCATCAGTAGACTGAGTTATCAGTAGATATGAGAGTATACGAGTTGATTTTATTTTTTTTCATATTATGACCGTAGAATTAGTTTAGGCTGAATAATGCATTAGGATGCGTTAGATGGTATTCGGGTGGGTTATTAGTTATACCGCATGTCATTTGGATGTTGTGTTGTTTTGTTTGATTTTATGCTATTTTCCCCAAATTTTCTAGATTTTTCTAGGATTTATTCTGAGTCAGTTATCAGTCTTGACTCGAGCCGGTGTCGAGTTAAGTCTTATTTACAACTTTGCCACCGCCCTATACTTCTCATCTTCCTCCCCAACCCCGACGTCTTCACCGCCCCAAACCCTAGCCACCGCCCTTGAGATTTTTGCCACTGCAGCCGACGCCACCTCGCCGCCGATCGACGCCGCCCAGC
This sequence comes from Piper betle, assembly GCA_033002965.1. Classification (NCBI taxonomy): domain Eukaryota; kingdom Viridiplantae; phylum Streptophyta; class Magnoliopsida; order Piperales; family Piperaceae; genus Piper; species Piper betle. Next base: position 203,392 of record JAURVB010012269.1, on the reverse strand, counting down.
CCGGCCATGCCGTCGCCCTGTCGCCCCCGACCACGCCCGGCCACCGTCCAGCCGTCGCGACGCCAGAAATCGCCACGATTTTACGGCCGCTCCCGACGCGATTCAACCGTCGTTTGCGCCGAACCGCCGCCACCTTGACGTCGAAGCCCTTCCCCTCGACTTCCCCTACCTTTCCCCCTTACCTAGCGCCACCGTCGAGGCTTGCCGTGGGTTTGATTGGAGCGACCAACCGCCCCGACCGCACTCGATGCCGCCGTCGGTGGCCGTCGTTGCTGCAGCTGCCCTTGTTGTCACCACCATTGGGTCAAGCTCACCGAGACGGTGCTAACCCTACCTCTGATTGCCCAGCCGGAGCAGTCACCGGAGCAGTCGCCGGAAAACCACTGGAAGTGCCGGAAAATTGCCAGCACAGTCGCCGGAAAACCGCCGGCTCGTCTTCACCGCCTTTGTCCATCGGCAGCGATTTCAACGCCGATCGCGAGGTGGTTCTTCCTTCTTTTTTTAGAATTATTGCATGCATGTTGTGGTCATGGTAGCATATTAGAATTAATTTTATTAACTTCATGATTTTAGTTTAATTAATTGTGAATTATGATAAACATGTAATGATTAGCGTAGATTGTGTTGTGTGATGTAAATGCTCACTAATTAAATTGTTAGTAAACCATGGAATAGTTAATTAAATGGTTGTTAACGAGTTAATTTATGAATTTGCATGAATTAGGTTTTGCATGCTAGTATTAAATTAAATGGATTAAATTGATTAAACTATTGTCACCTAATTAGAATAGGTATGCTTTGAAATTGGAATTAAAAGTGCTAGGTAATAAGTAACATATAAAATCATAAAATTATTAACTTGCTTGATAATTAGAGATTTAGTGTGATTGTTGAGATGATTGTCATGTTTGATTAGATTCATGTATGCATGTGGATATATTAGTTATATAGGCATGCATCATATATGTATGGGCGACTCACGTACCATGAGACGAGAGATGGAGAAACCGACTGCACGTACCATGAGCGGATGCCGTGACAGTCAAAGTGGGCTCTGGATTAGTGCCAGCGGACTGTTCCATTCCCGAGGGATCCTGACAACTCCGCGTTTGAGTTCCTCACACCCGGAGAGCGTGGAGGTTTACGGGTACTGTTTAGTACAGCGCATGTCTGGACTTGTGGTTCAAAGGGTACTAAAGGCGACTGCCTAAGAGTACTCGGCCTACGTGCTCAAGGCCAGGAGTAATATGGAGGTTCGGAGAGGGCTTAGGATAAAGTTTTACGTGAAGTACTGAAAAAGAAGTGTCGAGAGCGGCACAGTACCAGATAGATCGGGATGCTGTTGAGTCAGCTGCTCAACGGCTCCTTTGTAGTTGCCCTTATGAGAGTTCTTGAGGAAGATATATGATTGTTTGCTTTCCATGAGAGTTTGCTCTCATGTTCCAGTTTGATATTAGTTATTTCCGGACCAGTGACACCCGTTGCTGACGTTTTTCTACTATATGTAGGTGAGGATGATGAATGGTGTATGCCGGCCTTGACGAAGGACTAGCGCTTGCATTGCACACACATGCCTGGCGCCACGTCGACTTTTGCGTAAGATATGATGTGGGTTGAATGATGCTTGGTGATATACATGGTTGTGTACATATGCATGAGCTATGAGACTTGTAGGTCTTTTTCTTAGAAATGTATGAATTATTCTTGGAAATGTTTTGGAAATGTTCTAATGTCCAGGAATGATCAGCTATGTTGAGTTGAAAATGAACAAAAACATGATGAGCATGAATTGCAGGTGGGCGAGATGCCAATTACAATATGTGTGGATGATTTGAATTCTATTGCGATATAAATTATTGTTTTATATATATACTATATTGTGCTGTATTTTAACAGGTCGTCCCCTTATTGCACTTTTAGGGGAGACTCTGTCCGTTTTATTCTAGGATTTTTATGAATTTTGTTGCTATTTTAATTATTTTTGTGTGTGGCTATCATCATGACATTCACGTAGTATCCTGTTAGGGTTTTGCATCTCATTCATATATTGTTTGTGCATTAGCGGCGTGCTCCATCTTGAGATGTCGAGAGGGTTATGTCGTAGCCGTTTAGGTTTTGGGTCAGCCAACTTAATCGGTTTACGAGTAGTTCGATCCTTTGTAACAGTTCTGGTCCGAGTTGAGAGTAAACCGGATTAGAGTGTTATAGGAGTCATTTGTGAAATTTGACTTAGGAAGTTATATAGTTGAGTCGACTCGATTCGAAGAATTTTTTTGAGTCAAATTTTCTTTTAAAATTATGGTTTAACTGAGTCCCTTATCAAGATATCCTCAATACTTTTTGATGTCAAGGGGACAACCAAGAATAAGTCAAAGTACAATCACTACAAAAGAAATAGGGCTTCAATGATAATAAAATTTTATAACTAAGATGAAAAAAATTCCGTTCTTTATGACAACTTACCAGCTTTATGACAAAGATCTATCACTTGCCTTGTTTCCTTAATAAGTTGTGCCAAGAGACATGATAATAAATATAAAAAATACTATAGCTTGAAATCATTCAAGGCAGCAGTGGGGTCCACAAGCTTGGTGAGAAAATGAATCAAATACTCACCAGCGGCTGTTTCTCGATAGAAAGCTCGAGCATTACGACCACTAATCAACTCCCTGATTAGACCATACATCATCTCGGCCACGCTCTTTATTCTGTCATTCGTAATTAGCTGCTAGCAAGGAACATAATATGATTACGTATTATTTCCTTAATGTATAAGAACGAACTTAATAACATACACAAAATTACTCATTCAAATTTACTTAAGTTGATTATAACCTTTCTTAAGTACTCTTAACATGTAACCTCGAAGGATCTCAATTTTCCTTATTATATGTTGTTGAGATTAACCGAATAACTAAATCCTCATTACAAGACATAAGGATGAGAAGTACTAATTGAAACAGACAAGGTGTAATACCTTTCAAAATGGACAAAACAAATTTTATCCGGAAAAACCATGGGGTAAACGGTTGAATCAAAGTCACTATATCACAACTTAGATATAGAAAATATCTATTAGAGAATAAACTCCCTAATACTAATTTATTGTAATTTTTACAAAAATGATATTAACCACAAATGAAGAAAATAGAGAATAAAAAATTATAAATTAAAAAATTAGCGAAGTTACAATTAACGATTACAAACAAACCTCAAAACATTCACTTTTCTTTAATCCACAATTTTCTCTTCTCTTCTAGTGCTATTTTTTCTCCAAAACCAAAACCAAAAAGAAAAGTATCTAAGGGTTGCTTTTATTCTTTTCAACGAAGCAAATCTACAAAATCTTAATTTTTGCCCAAAACAAGGTTACAAGTTCATGTATTTACGGAGGAGGGACAACCCAACAAACCTCCCCTTGCCAACTCTATAAAATACTTGTCGCCGGCATGGGAAACTTCATTCATGCCTGCTCTATTCCTGTAGTATTTGATACAACTTTAATCATTATCTCTGAAGCATTCCTTTTAATATGAAATTTTGTTAGCTCAAGAGATTTACTGTAACACCCCAATTTGGTTTACTCTCAACCCGAACCAAAACTGTTACAAAGGATCGAACTATTAGTAAATTGATTAATTTGCCTGACCGAAAACCTAAACGGCTACGACATAACCCTCTCGACATCTCAAGATGGAGCACGCCGCTAATGCGCAAGCAATATATGAATGAGATGCAAAACCCCAGTAGGATACTACGTGAATATTATGATAATAGCTACACACCAAAAATAATTAAAATAGCAACGAAATTCATAAAAATCCTGGAATAAGACAGACAGAGTCTCCCCTAAAAGTGCAATAAGGGGACGACCTGTTAAAATATGACACAACATGTAAAACCCGTGACTCGAGTCAGAGTTTTACGGGAGCGAACCAATCGATTCAACCGTTGGTTCGAGTCGAGTCAGCTTCATGGACCGCGGGCTGAGTTGAGGCCAGCTGTGAGTTATGAGCGATGAGGGTCATGTATGCTCAAGTATACGATGATAACATCAAAAAGATGATGAAAAATGGGTTATCAAGTATATGGAGGTATGCAGTATTGATTGTTATTTTTATTTGATCGTAGAATATTTTTAGGGCCGAATGACGAATTAGGACGCGATATAGGTGAGTTTGGGTGGGTTATTAGTTATAGAACATATCATTTGGATGTTGCTGTGTCCGTTTGATTTTACGGGATTTTTCCCATTTTTTGGATTTTTTTTGGGATTTATTAGGAGATAGTTATTATTATTGACTCGAGTCGGAGTCGAGTCAAGTTTAATTTACAAAAATGCCATCGCACGCCCCTTCATCTTCCCCGATTGTCTTTTCTTTTCTCCAAACCCTAGCCGCCCGACGTTGCCCTAACCTTGCCGCCGACTGCCGCCCCGCCGCCGAAACCAACCGCACGTAGTCCCCTCGTCGTCGTCGCGCCGTCCCGACCGACCCCGGCCACTGATCGCCTGCTGGCGCGCCACCGTGATGCCACAAAGCCGCCTCGGCCGTTGCCACTCCGAGCCGGATTCCGCCTCCGTTCGGTCGCCGTCGCCGCCGCTGTGACCACCAGTCTCACCCTCTCGCTGTCGCCGACGTTTCCCCCATCATCCTGATCGCCGTCAAGGCCGCGCCGTAGCCCCAATCGGAGCATGCCGCCGCCGCTGCCGACGGCCATCGCCACCCCGGCTACCCTGTTTGACACCACCATCGGACCAAGCTCGTCGAGCTGGTGCAGATAGACCCCTGATTGCCCCATTCAGAATCATTGCCGGAAAACTGTCGGAAACCGACAAAAAATCGCCGAAAAATTGGATACGTGGGAAATTCGCCGGATCATCTACCGAACACACCCGGTCGAATCCAATAGAACTTTGGACGCCACTAGGTGCCGAATTCGAGTTTCAAGCCACGAAACGGAAACCCTAACCGTTGCCAATTTTCGATGACGCAAGGTATAAATTACTCCGACGTAAATTCTTAAATTTTATAATTATTAGGGAAGCATGCTAGACTAGATAATTAGATGAATTTCGTGTTTTTGACGTGTCTGTATGTTTGTGTGTAATTTAATAAAAATAATGAAATTGGTTGATTGATGAGGGTTAAAATGGAAAAGTAAGGAATTAATTAGGTGAACTAATTAATTACCCTGATTTCATGAAACGTAGATTGAAAACTCACTAGAATTGACTTAAGATGAATGTGTGATGATTGATGCGTGATTGTGTTGATTGTGTGTGCATGCTATAGGATGTGTGATTCATCATGCGGGTGTTAGCTTTTAGCTTGATTGTGTAGGTACGGTGTAGGAGCTCGCCGCCTAGGCGCGTGGACCCGTTTGGAGCTTCTACCAACTCCGTTTAGGACTCGCTTCTGGTTTGATTGCTAAACTCTATCACATTTTGTTTTCAACAGGTAAGTGGAAGTGCCGAGTGGTGGATTTATCGTATCCCACTCCGCACGGGCCATCTAGTCGTATGTAGATTTCCAGATTAATAACCCTCGAGGATGAGATCCCTTGAGTTTGTTTTCAAACTCAAATCCATATCAAGTTGCCTTCGGGCAGATTTTATAAATCCCTACCCAGGCCTATATATATATGTTCGCCCAAATTTTTCACGGCACCCCTCGGCTCAATCATGACGGTTAACCCAGCCAGTCGTGGTTGAACCCGTGGTTATGCCTAATTTAATAGAAATAAGATACGTGAGATTTATTCGGAAGGAGGGAAAGGGGTCCACGAGATTGAAGAAGACGAAGTCATTGCATGGAGAAGACGAAGTCATTGCATTGAGAAGACGAAGTCATTGCATTGAGAAGACGAAGTCATTGCATGGAGAAGACGAAGTCATTGCATTGAGAAGACGAAGTCATTGCATTGAGAAGACGAAGTCATTGCATTGAGAAGACGAAGTCATTGCATTGAGAAGACGAAGTCATTGCATTGAGAAGACGAAGTCATTGCATGGAGAAGACGAAGTCATTGCATTGAGAAGACGAAGTTGCTGTTCGCTTACTATAAAGAAGGACGCCATTGCAGGTTGAAAGGGAGGAGGGGCTGGAAACGGTGTTCCACGCCCAGGCTGCTGCTGCTAGGAGGAGGACGCCCTACTCCTCCATCCTTGCTCGTTGCTGCCATTGGAGAAGAAGCTCCTCCATCCTTGCTTGTTGCTGCTAGGAGGAGGACGCCCTACTCCTCCATCCTTGCTTGTTGCTGCCATTGAAGAAGCTCCTCCATCCTTGCTTGTTGCTGCTAGGAGGAGGACGCCCTACTCCTCCATCCTTGCTTGTTGCTGCCATTGGAGAAGAAGCTCCTCCATCCTTGCTTGTTGCTGCTAGGAGGAGGATGCCCTACTCCTCCATCCTTGCTTGTTGCTGCTAGGAGGAGGACGCCCTACTCCTCCATCCTTGCTTGTTGCTGCCATTGAGAGAAGCTCCTCCATCCTTGCTTGCTGCTGCTAGGAGGAGGACGCCCTACTCCTCCATCCTTGCTTGTTGCTGCTAGGAGGAGGACGCCCTACTCCTCCATCCTTGCTTGTTGCTGCTAGGAGGAGGACGCCCTACTCCTCCATCCTTGCTTGTTGCTGCCATTGGAGAAGAAGCTCCTCCATCCTTGCTTGTTGCTGCTAGGAGGAGGACGCCCTACTCCTCCATCCTTGCTTGTTGCTGCCATTGGAGAAGCCCTACTCCTCCATCCTTGCTTGCTGCTGCTAGGAGGAGGACGCCCTACTCCTCCATCCTTGCTTGTTGCTGCTAGGAGGAGGACGCCCTACTCCTCCATCCTTGCTTGCTGCTGCTAGGAGGAGGACGCCCTACTCCTCCATCCTTGCTTGTTGCTGCTAGGAGGAGGACGCCCTACTCCTCCATCCTTGCTTGTTGCTGCCATTGGAGAAGAAGCTCCTCCATCCTTGCTTGTTGCTGCTAGGAGGAGGACGCCCTACTCCTCCATCCTTGCTTGTTGCTGCCATTGCCTCCATCCTTGCTTGTTGCTGCTAGGAGGAGGACGCCCTACTCCTCCATCCTTGCTTGTTGCTGCTAGGAGGAGGACGCCCTACTCCTCCATCCTTGCTTGTTGCTGCCATTGGAGAAGAAGCTCCTCCATCCTTGCTTGTTGCTGCGAGGAGGAGGACGCCCTACTCCTCCATCCTTGCTTGTTGCTGCCATTGCCTCCATCCTTGCTTGTTGCTGCCATTGGAGAAGAAGCAAGGGGAAGGAAATGTCATGTTGCTGTCTTGCTGATTAAAGGAGTTGCTGAAATCCACCCTGCTGCAATTAAGGTCGCCATTGAAGGTTGATGTTGCTGCTAGGAGGAGGACACCTATGTTTGCTGAATTGAAGAAGGAGACTTGAAGAAGGAATTGCTGAAATACACCCTGCTGCAACTAAGGACGCCATTGAAGGAGACGCCTTGGAGGAGTTATTGCAATCCAGAGGAGGAAGACAATCTTTCCCTTCTGAAGTTGAAGCAGCATTGCAGTTGCAATTTTCATGCATTCAAGCATGATATGTCTATGGAAATGAATAATTAGGATTGGAAATCGCCATCCCTTGGATACTTGTGACTCTTTAGTCTCATCACGCTGTCTCTTTGCGCGGCAAGGGCGCCTCGGTCCCACCGAACCCTTCCAACCCGACGCGGACGAACCCGCGCCCAAACAATATATATATATATATATATATATATATATATGTATATATATATATATGTTTTCGTGTTTTGGTGAGTGGACGAGTGCGGGTAACGATAGCCACGCCTTCAGATAGGGCGTGTGTTTGTCAAAGCGGGCTCTGGAGCTGGGGAGAACTCACTCCATTCCTGAGGGATCCTGACAACTCCACCTTTGAGTTCCTCAAACCCGAAGAAGTGTGGAGGTTTACGGGTACTTCTAAGCAGCGCATGTCTGGACTTGTGGCATAAAAGGGTACCTAAGGCGCATGCCCGAAAGTAATCGGCCCCTGTGCTCAGGGCCAGGAGTGATATGGAAGGTGTAGAGGGCGAGATGAATGAGAAAAGAGAAAAATTGATTTTCCTGTTCAGAGGGATAGGCTTTGGCCATGTTGAGAATGAGAACGAGAAAGAGAAAGATTGGGGACGCTACTGACTGAGGTCGATGGCTCCCGGAGGCCCTTAATGAGTGTTCTTCAGGAAGTATATGATTTTCTTCAATAGGAGAGTTAGCTCTCCTGTGCCAGTTTGATATTAGTTACTTTCTGGACCGGTAACGCTCGTTACTGATGGTTTTTATATATATGTAGGTGGGCATCATCGCGAAGAGTGAAAGCTGTCGGAACCGCGGAGGAGGAGCACAGATCACGCACACATGTACCTGCCATTTGTAATGTATGTGAATGACTTGGTATTCATGTTGAGAACGCATATGATTGAATGTGGAAATAGAATGTTATGCATGGAAATGGGGAGTGAGGTTAGATATGGAGCCTTGGAGCTTCGGCTTGGCTCGGATGACATGAGTAAAGACGAATACCATGCTTTTGTGAATTATTGTAAATAAATTATTACTGCATGTGTGGATAGGGTGGCCCTTATTGTACTATTAAGGGAAGCTCTACCCGTTTTTCTTTAAAAATATAATTATTTTATTACTATTTTCTTGTTTAACTTTTTCTCTTCGTGTTGTTTGCACGTCATGGCATGCATATAGGACCACGTTAGAACCCAAACATCTCATTCATGTTGTGCATGTTGTATCACCATCCTCAGACGCCGAGAGTAAATCCAGGTCGGCTTAACCGAATCAAGTAGATTAGCGAACGGTTCGGTCGCCGGTGACACATCCGGGTCGGTTTAGGGGTGAACCGGAACGGGGTGTTACACAACACAATATATATATATATATATATATATATATATATATATATAAAACAATAACTTATATCACAATAGGATTCAAACATCAACACATGTTATAATCGGGTCTCGCCCACCTGCAATTCATGTTCATCTCATTGGTTCATTTTCATTTCAGCATAGCACATCATTAGAGCTTTTCTCAAAACATTTCCAAACATTTCTAAAACAAGGCATACGAGCCTCACAAACACATGCATATATATACACAATCATATACATCCACACATCATACAATCATGTCACAACTTACGCAAAAGTCAACGTGGCGCCAGGTATGTGTGTGCAATGCAAACGCTAGTCTTTCGTCAAAGCTGGCATACTCCATTCATCTTCCTCACCTACATAAATAATAAGAAACGTCAACAATGAGTGTCACTGATCCAGAAATAACTAATATCAAACTGGAACATGAGAGCAAAATATCATGGAAAACAAACAATTATATATCTTTCTCAAGAACTCTCATAAGGGCAACTACAGAGGAGCCATTGAGCAGCTGACTCAACAGCATCCTGATCTAGCTGGTACTACGTCACTCTCAGCATTTCTTTTCGAATTCCACTTTCAAGAAACCTTTATCCTAAGCCCTCTCCAAACCTCCATATTCTCCTAGCCTTGAGCACACAGGCCAATTACTCTCAGGCATGCGCCTTCAGTACTCTTTGAACCTTGAGTCCGGACACACGTTGTACTAAATAGTACCCGTAAACCTCCACGTCCTACGGGTGTGAGGCACTCAAACTCGGAGTTATCAGGATCCCTCAGAAATGAAATAGTCCGCTCACTAATCCAGAGCCCGCTTTGACTAGCACGACACCCGGTCGTGGAACGTGCGAGTCGATTCATCTTCTCTTGTCTCACTGAAAACTTGATAGAACTATTTATAGGGATGGGTCGGGATTTATTATAATAGGCCTGAAGGCAACTTGAGGTGGGTTTTATTTTCGAAAACAAACTCGAGGAATCTCATCCTCGAGGGTTATTAATTCCAAATAAAATAATCGACCAGATGACCCATGTTAGGTGGGGTCCAATAAATCATCCACCTGACACGTCCAACGATCAATAAATCAAATCACCGATAGAGTGGAGCGATAAAACCTGAGAAGTGTGTCCCAACGGACCTGGTAAAAGCTTTAAGCGTGTCCACGTGCCTAGGCGGCAAACTCCTACTCCATTCCTACACATCAAAACTAAATATTAACGCCCACTCATGATGTATACATATCCTATATGACACTCACACTACTCACGCATCAATCAACACACATTAATAATAATCAATATGAGTTTACCTACTCTATGTTGCATTAGATTACATCAATTGTTTAGTCTGCCTAACTAATTCCTTAGCATTTGTTACTATCGCACAAATCACACACATTCACATTTTTATTAACATGAAAGTATCTAACACGTCAATCATAAAATCCTAGCATCCTAGCATGTAGTTCTAATAATCATTACTTTTAAATAATTAAATTGAAATAAATTATACCTTGTGTGGTTCGTGGCTCAAATTCGGCACCCTATGGTGTCCGAAGTTCAATAGGTTCGATCGGAGGGATTCGGCGAAAGATCAGGTGATTTCTGATGAATTTCGGTGAATCCTGTCCTCAGGCAGTTTTTGGCAACTTCCGACATTTTTTCGACGACTGCTCCGGAGGGGCAATTGGGGGTAAGGGTTAACACCGTCTTGGCAAGCTTGACCCAATGGTGGTAACGACAAGGGCAGCCGCGGCGGCGATGACCACTGGCAGTGGCATCGAGTTCGGTCGGGGTTGTTGGTCGCTCTGATCGAACTCACAGCCGGCCTCGACAGCTATGCTAGATAGGGGGAACTGTAAGAGAGGTCGAGGAGAAGGCTTCGACGTCATGGCGGCGGCGGTCCGGCACAGACGGTGGCGGTCAGGCACAGACGGTGGTGGTCCGGCACAGACGGTGGCGGTCCGGCACAGACGGTGGCGGTCCGGCACAGCCGGTGGCGGTCCGACACAGACGGCGGCGGAATCACGTCAGGAACGCCTGTGAAATCATGGCGATTTCTGGCGTCGCGATGACTGGACAGTGGCCGGACGTGCTCAAGGCGACAAGGCGAGGGGGCTGGGCGGCGTCGATTGGCGGCAAGGTGGTGCCAGCAGTGATGGCAACAACCTCAAGGGCAGCAGCAAGGGTTTGGGGTGGTGAAGATGTTGGGGGTTTTGAGGGAGGGATATGAGAAGTATGAGAGTGGCAACTTGTAAATAGAACTTGAGTCGATATTGGCTAGAATCAAGAACAGTAACTAACTTGTAATAAATCCTAGAAAAATCCAGAAAAATTGGGGAAAATCCCATAAAATTAAACAAAACACAACAACATCCAAATGATGTGTTGTATAACTAATAACTCACCCAAATACAATCTAATGCGTCCTAATGCGTTATTCGGTCTAAACTAATTCTACGGTCACAACATGAAAAAATGAAATCATCAACTTTATACTCTCATATCTACTGCTCAGTCTGCTGATGTGTATCTAACACTATCATCGATACTTAGGAATACATGAACCCTCATCATCGATAGTTGGGAATACATGAACCCTCATAGCACATGCACACAATCGGCCTCAGCCCCGTGCACGTGTTCTGAAAGCTAAACCGACTCGAACCACGATCAAACCGACCGATTAGCGACTATAAAACCCTGACTCGAGTTGCAAGTTTTACATTTACTTTCCAACGCATCTCTTATCTAGTCATATCTCACATCAATGTGTTTGCTCCTTGAATGGAAACTTGAATTTTTACTCAATTGAATTACACTTTGGCTATCAAAGTGTACAATGTATCATTCTTGTTTAACACTAATTTCATTCAAAAATCTCTTCGTCCATAACATCTCCTTACGAGCTTCTATAGTAGGAATAAATTTGGTTTCAGTTGTAGATAATACAACACACTTTTACAACCTAGATCCCATTAGCAAAATTAACAACAAACCCATATGTTAATCTTTTTGTCTCCAAGTCACCTGCCATGTCTGCATCGGTGTAGCCAATCAATAAATGTTTATCACTTCCAAAACATAAACACATTTTGGATGTACCTCGTAAGTACCTTATCATCCATTTAACTGCCTACCAATGTTCTTTGTTTAGATTTGCAAAATGTCTGCTAACCATTACAACTGCATATGTTATGTTCGACGTTGTACAAATCATAACACACATCAAACTACCAACTGCAGAAGCATAAGGAACTTTTGTCATTTCCTTCATTTCTGTTTCACTTAAGTCACTTTTCTTCAACTTAAAGTGACCCCCAAGTAGAACTCTAACCGGCTTTGTATCTTTCATGTATAATTTTTCAAGTACTTTTTCTGTGACACCCAAAGCTTTCTAACTCCCCAATCACGCCAAATGGACATCCCTAAGATTTGCTTTGCCTATCCCAAATCCTTCATTGCAAGGGATTTATTCAAGTTATTCTTTAAACTTGCAATCTGGGCTCCTTCATGTCCTACAGTCAACATGTCATCCACATAAAGTAACAGAATAATAAAGTCACCATCTTCAAACCTCTTGATGAACACAAAGTGATCAAAAATAGATTTTTTGTACCCATTCTTTTCCATAAAAGAATCAAACTTTTTGTACCATTCTATAGGAGCTTGCTTCAAACCAAACAAATTCTTTTTTAGTCCGCAGACCATTTGTTTCTTTCCTCTGACTTTAAAACCCTCTGGTTGCTCTATATATATGGTCTCCTCAAGATTACCATGAAGAAAGGTCGTTTTCACATCTAACTGTTCAACTTCCAAATCCAAACTTGCAGCCAAAGCCAGAACAATTCTAATAGAAGACATTTTAACAACAAGAGAAAAAATTTTATCAAAATCAATACCTTTCTTTTTTCCGAAGCCCTTCACCATCAACCTTGTGTTGTACCTTGGTTGTGTGTTATTTTCTTCGTGTTTGATCCTGTAGACCAATTTATTCTTTAATATTCTCTTCCCCTTAGGAAGATCCACCAAATCCTAGGTGTGGTTATAATACAAAGATTTCATCTCATCTCGTATTACCAACCTTCAACCACTTCTCTTTTTTTACATGAGCTTTGACCTCGCTGAAATTTTCTAGTTCTCCACATTCAGTGATTTTTAAATATTCTGATGATAGATATCTTGTTGATGGAACTGGTTTACGAGCTGATCTCCTTACATTAATTAGCTGCCTTTGATCAGAATCTGTCTGTTTCTATCCAACATCATTAACAAACTCATTAGAAATATCTTCCGACACTACCATCTTCACCCTCATCATCACTAGGTGGGGAAATAATTGTGTCATCCTGAGCCTCCTCTTCACTTTTAGTTGAGGTTGAAGGTTCTTTTATCTTTTCCAAGCTTTTTGAGATTTTGTTTGAGGAACTTCTTCTTTGCCAAAGTCCTCAACTATTTGATCCTCCTCAAAAACTATATCTTTGCTTCGAATCAGTTTGTATTTTTAGGATCCTAAAGTTTATATCCAAACTTATCATCACCATATCCTAGAAAAATGCATTCTACGGCTCTAGAGTCAAGCTTAGCCCTTTGCTCCCTTTGCTCTATGGGCACATGTGCAAAAACTTTACAACCAAAGACTCTCACATGAGAATAACTGACATTTTTGTCACTCCAAATCCTTTCTGGTATGTCACTATCCAGGGATGGTCCTGTTCATTCTTTCAGCCACTCCATTATGTTGAGAAGTATAAGGAACTGTCTTCTCATGCCTAATCTCATGCTTGCTACAATATTCATCAAACTCAACAAAATAATATTCACCATCATTATCACTTCTAAGGCATTTTAAGAGCTTACTAGTTTCTCTTTTAACCAATACATGAAAATTCTTAAAGATGGCAAAAACATCACTTTTATTTTTCATGCCATAAGCCCACACCTTTCTAGAAGTATCATCAATAAAAGTGACAAAATACATAGAACTGCCAAGAAATTTTATCTCTATAAGCCCACACACATCAGAGTGTACCAACTCAATAACTTGTGACTTCCTTATACTTGTGCTTGCAAAGGATGTCCTATATTATTTCCTAACCAAACAATGGTCACAAGGACTAATTGTGATGTCTTGACCTTGAAAAGGAGATTTAGCTTCTTCAATGTCTCTAGTTCTTTCTCACTCATGTGTCCCAATCGATGGTGCCACAAATCAGTAGTGGAATCAAGTGAGGATATATTAACCTCCCCTTGAACTAGACTACTCTTAGTTTTGTATAAACTACAAAACTTCTTCCCTTTAACAACAACAAGAAAACCCTTCACAAGTTTCCACACACCTTGTGCAAATTGTGAACCAAATCCTTTATTATCAAGTACTTTGATCAATAATAAACTCATCCTTAAATCTTGAATATGTCTAACATTTTTAAGCACCAATTTCTAACCTGTGTTTGTTACTATAAGCATATCTCCAAGTCCCATAGTTTTGAAAGTATCATTATTTTTCATCTTCACTATACCCAAATTTGAAGGTTCATAGGTAGTAAAAAAATTTTGCTTGGAGTTGCATGGAATGATACTCCTTAGTCAACTACCCAACTAGCATCACAATCAGTTGTCAAACAACCATTCCCACAATCAAAAAGAATCACATAGTCATCATGTGCAACATTAGTATTATTTTCTCCTTGATCCTTGTTGTCCTTATTTTTCAAGTCTTTTTTGAGCTTCTAACAATCCTTTGTGATATGACATGTCTTGTCACAATAATAATACTTCAAGTTCTTCCTAGATTTAGACCTTACTAGACTCTTATCCCTTCTGTTTGTGTCTCTATTTCTCGATTTAGCTCTTGCCTGTTCTGAATCTAATGCATAAGACCCTAAAGTTGGTAGGGATTTTCTTCTCACCTCCTCATTCAGTAAACTACTTGTTACCATATCCATTGTGAGTTTTTTATCTCGAGTAGCATTGCTCAAAGAGATCACCAATGTTTCTAGTTCTCTGGCAATGTGTTGAGGAACAGGATAGCTTGTCATTCCTCATATAAAGTCATCTTCATCCTAGCAAGTTGAGTAATAATACTCTTCATCTCATTGAGATGCTCACTTATGTCATCATCCTTATACCTCAAGTTCACTTATTTCCTTATCAAAAGGGTCTTGTTGCCAGCAGTATTCCTCTTATGAACTTCTTGGAGTTTATCCCGTATTGCTTTTGAGGATGTCAATTCAGAAATATGATGATACACAACTTTATCTACTCAATTTCTCAAACAGGTTATAGCCTTTCTATCCAACATATTCCAGTCTTTATCAATCACCTTTGCTTGTTTCTAACCAGTGATAGGATCATACAAATCTTTGGAAAATGGAAGATCAATCATTTTTCCTTCTAATAGTACCTGTTACTTGGCCCTTTAAGAGATATTATCTTAACATGTTTTTCATCAGCCATCTTGTTGAAATATAAATCACAAACACACCAACTTTTAGAAAATTCGTCGCACACCTAGTGAGCAGAAAATATTAACAACCAAAATCTGCAACCAACCAACTTGACCAAATATCTAAATCCTCATTTCAACACATAAGGATGAGAAGCACCAATCGAATTAGACACAGGCGATATGTAATACATTCTAAAATGAATAAAATAAATTTTATATGGAAAGCACCAAATTTGGGAAAAACCACATGGCAAATGGCCAGATCAAATTCAATATATCACAACTTTGATAGATCAAATTCAATATATCACAACTTTGATACAGAAAATATCTAAAGGAGAATACACTCCTCAATACCAATTTATTTTAATTTATACAAAATTAGTATTAATCACAAATAAAAAAATAGAGAATAAAGAATTGCAAATTAAGAACTTGGTAAAATTACCATTGACGATTGCAAACGATTCTAAACAAAATATTTACTTTTTTTCAATCCACAATTTTTCCTTTCTCATGGCTTTTTTCTCCAAAATAAAAACCAAAGAAGAAAAGTGTCGTTTTATTTCTTTCAACAAAGCAAATCTATAAAATCTTGATTTTTATTCAAAATAGAGTTACAATTTCATGTATTTACGGAAGAGAGACAACCCAACATATGTATCTATGTAACAAGTGATTCCAATATTACTTACAGTTAAACTAATTTGAATAAGTGATTTTGTGCAGGTTAATAGAGCTCAATCTTTACCTGAAGTAGATCGCCAATATTTACTACAAGAGCTCCATGAATAGGATGGACGTTGATCCAATGGTTTTCTTGAAGGATTTGGAGGCCACCCACTTGATCTTGGAGAAGAATGGTGAGGAAGGAGGGATCGGTGTGCTGTGTTGTGGCGGCCATTTTTGGGTTAGTGCATGTTGCATGATAATAGCGATAACATGTTTGGTGTATACAAACATTACCTCCCTGCAACACAACACCAAAAAAACTAATTAAGCTTCTTGAGCACCTTTCAACATTGCTTAGGGGAATTTTTAATACGATCATTTATGAAAAATGGAAGTCTGTTAATATTTATGTATTACTGTCGGTCCAAAACCAGAACCCAGATATTGACAAAGAAGGGAGGTTGGCGTCACAATTAATAATATCTTATCACAAAAGCATTGCTATTTTAGAAATATTTGGACAAGCACAAATTGGAATATATACGAGACTTCCCCACGTTGAAGTACAGGGAGGGAATTTTTACATTTTGTTTTAAAATCATTTTTGAGACATTGATTCAGACCAAATTTACCTCTTTTAACAATAGGGCATCTCTTTGATATGAAATCTTGCATTATAACTTTTGATATTTGTAATTATATAGATCTTAATTTAGGTCTATGTTCCCAACACTTTTTTTTAAGTATCCACTATCTGGTGGAATAAGATGAAGCTTACTTTCCTGATAAAGAAAAAATCATTGGAACAGCTTAACTAGAAAGCCTGCAAGCAGATGGAATTTCATTTGGCAATGGCGGGTCAGGGGCCATATCAAGCTTCAAGGTATTCTTCCAAACGAGCTTTTCATGGGTAGAAAAACAAACGAGCTTTTCATGGGTAGAAACATGCTTCACATTGCGTTGAAACTGAACCTCTTTCATGATATCACAAGAGGTTAAACCCAACTTAACATGATCATCTGCTCATGTAAATAAACTAGATAGGAGAAGCATACATGAAGTCATAAGAGAAACTAAAATCTTGACCACCTTAAATTTTGGTCTTCTGAATCTAAGAAGAATTTTTTAAAACCGGATAATGGGATACCAGAACGAAAACCGCTTATTGATTCAGGAACCATAACTTCCAATAGCTATAGTTTCATAAATTCATTTTCACCTATATCACGAAAAGAGAAATATGAAAAGATATCTACACATTAAATTTCACACTTTTCACATTGAATTCCACACTTTAATTTATAGTCCATAACTTTTCACTTTAGTAGATCAATTTAATTTAGGCCAACCTTATATAATAACATATGACACAATTCATGATTCACGTATATATTTATGTCTAACATCCAACAAGCTGTGCCATTCATCACCTCCTCCGGAATACCATGATTCACAACCCTGAAAGAAACCCCATATCTCCGATGCATTCCGAACTGCTTCGACGATTTCGCCGTGCCTAAGGCCATCAATCCCCTCCATGTCTATGATTGGAACTTGTTCTTGTTGACCCATCTCTAGCTTTCTTCTCTTAAGCGTAGAGTTGCACCTTAAGAAGATTGTCAACTGGTTCACAGGTTGCATAAATGGAGGAGCATTACTAATCACTAATCCATGGATGGGCATGGACATGTGCATGCTGCTTAAATATGAATTTTCACTGTGTAGATCTCTATTAAGTTAGGAATATCCCTGTCAAAAACATGCCCAAGTTATATTATGTATTGTTCTTAGGCAGCTCATCATAATCTAAACACACTATTTAGTGTGTAACCAACTGAATACTAATATACCTGGCAAGGATTTCTAGAGCCAACTACATAGTAAGCAAGTGGCCATTATATGATCAATTGCTAATATATTATATAGTGTTTGGGAAGAAGAGACCCAGCTTATCAATTTTGTGGGTGCTAATCATATAACAATTTAAATGCTACAAATATTTATTATAAGCATTTGGCCATCATAATAAGGGAACCACCTCAAGCCCTACAGGCTGTGAAAGATGACAAGTTTGGAGACTTCATCGATCTTAATTCGAAGGAATGCTGTAATGTATGGCCCATATGATAAATGGCTACAATACAGCTTCATAATTTGTTAGACTCAGAAGAAATATGATGCAGAGTAAAACTAAACAAGAATTAGTGGAAAAAATTAAGATGAGTTACACCTCGTGTAGCTTGTATGAACTACCAATTTAATTTGAATTTTTTTGAGTAGGTCCAACAAAATAATATTTAATTGCATTAAAAATAGAACATATAAATAAAAGGTTGATAAAATTTTATTATTTTTTAACATCAATATGACATACTTTTAAATATTTAGAAGTACACCAGTTAATAGATATTTTAAATTAATTTTTATTACAATTGTTTTGACAATCAAGATAAATAGGTTAAAAGCATTAGATTAAATTAAAAATTAATAATTATCTTTATTATTTATTTATTTTATTTATTAATGTGAATTTTATGTGGTGAGACCCACTAAATTGCTCTAAACAAATATGTAACTCTTGAAAGCTGTGTAGCTCATAAATATATATATATATATATATATATATATATAAGACTCGAAATTAATATCATTCGTGAATGCAAAGATGTGTAATGCAGAACCTTTTATCAGCACCCTCCTTCACTGCCTGTAAAAGAGTTCTTAAACCTGTCAAATTAAACTTGGAACAAGTAACTTA
The DNA here is from genome assembly GCA_033002965.1 of Piper betle. NCBI lineage: Eukaryota > Viridiplantae > Streptophyta > Magnoliopsida > Piperales > Piperaceae > Piper > Piper betle. Next base: position 184,610 of record JAURVB010012269.1, on the reverse strand, counting down.
ACACACAGTGCACACGAGTTGGGATGAAAATCAGCTTTACTAAATCAAAACAAGGCTTTGCTTGCAAAGTTGTATTGAGGTATTTACGGAAGCAAACACTGTCAATGAGAGAGAACAACCCAAGTCATATGCCACCGGCACAAGAAACAAAAGACAAAACAAACCAATAAAGTGGTAGAGAAGTGAGAAACAATCCCTACAATACGGTCAATGAACAAGCAGTGTTTTACCAATAACTTTTGTGCGCATACAACATTGCTACACTTAAAGTCGTGACATGATTATACATCTGTATTTTAGGCCACCCCTTTTACAACTCTTCCCTTACATCATCCTTTAAGCCAAACCTGGCAGTCAATGAATTTCTAACTTCTAAATGATAGTAATACAAATAAATTATTAATCTAAAATACACACATTAGTCATGAATGTGAGTATGTTGAAGAATCATATTTTCTTCAAGCCAAGACTTTCAGCCCCCGGAAAGATGATGCTAAAATTCTGAAAAGTCCATCGGGGTTGTCTGTATGTACCTGTCCATGACATTATAAAAAATGCACCCATTAGGTTATCCTAGATGTAAATAGAAGAAACAAAAGACACTGAGCCCTATCCTTGCATCAGCTTGATTTAGACAAGCTGGACCTAAAGAAATTCTAAGACCAGATTCCACCCACGAGCAAAATTGGCACAGAGGAAGTATAGTATTAGCTAGAACCAAATTGATTTCTACCATTCCAAAACTAGTGGCTGCCATCAAGCTTGTAACCAGGCCACCACCATCAAACTTGCAGCCAGGCTGCCACAAGCTAAAAAGATTTTGCCTTTTGCGGGTTGCTTAAACACCAAATAACCAAATTCCAACTTATGTAAACCCAAAATTGAAGAAATTGATTGCTAGTAAAGGGCAGTATCCTTAATAAAAAATTGCCTAAAAATAGAATTTACATCTAGACTATTAACCGAAACTAATCACGTTCCACAATCACATATGTGCTCCTTCTCTGGCAGGGCAGATCCCTACCAAGCTCCACTCATACAACCCCTAAATAAAAAAGCCCACATACTCACTCAAAAGTGTTTTTTTCTATTAATGAAAATTTTTCTGGTTTATGGTATCTAATCTTTACATACCCAGTGTCCAGCATCTTCAAGTACGTGCATTTCCACACCTGCACCTTCATTGGCAGCAATCTCTTCTGCTGCACGGATTCTCTGTATATCTTCAACTGTCCATCTATGCAAACTCCTCTCAGCTCTCAAAAAGTTTACATGAACACCTTGAGGTACATCCTCCACCATCCTCCTTCATTGGAGAAGAAATAACTAATTTGTTTACATAGAAAAACAGATTTCTTCATTAATAAAAAGCACTCAAAAAGTGTACCAAAGGAATACCATAAATTTGTTTCTTCATAGGACATGTACATGTTTGCGATGCCCTTAAGGTCAAAAGCCCATGAGAATCTAGATGGAGGAGAGCCAGTTTCGTGTAGATTTGTTACCACCCACTGCAGCAAAGATAAGGCTATCATTTCCATGGATACAAAATGTGATTATTTATGGCTCATAGTCTTTGCTAAGAGACAAAAAGAGAAGAGTGCAACTCTAAGCATTAAAAAACCAAGTCACTTTAAAAGGACAATTTATTTATATTTACTATTCTGGAAAACCTTTTTACAATTAGCGGGTTGCATAAAAAACGTTCAAAGAATAAAAAAATACCACACAAAATCTATGCAAGAGGTGATACGAATTAAAGTGTTGTACTATAATAGCAGTTGAACCATAAAGGAGTTTTGGGTTGCATCAATCGAACATAATTTTTTTTAAAAAAAGCATTGCAATGGTTTGGACATATATTGTACATAAAGACAAATGAAAACCTCGTGTGTGTGTGAATGTCAAGAGCTATAGTTTGTACACACATAATGTACCAAAAAAAAGGTAGGGTAAGGCAAAAACACACGTGGATGTAGGCCGTGAAAGCCATATGGACATTTCAATTTAAGTATTTGTGCAGTCTTTGATGCAGTGCAGTGTCAGAAAATGATTCACACCCCCAACCGTAGTTATTTGCAATTAGGTGGGCAATGGTCACATTAGGAAAGCTATCAACTTTCCCCTTCATTTCACAAATGGTGGGGGATTTATAACTTGAAAGCTGAGATTTCTCATGCAACTACCTAGACATGTAAAGTCTAGGATGACACTAGTTAGTCACGAGACAACGGCACAACCAAAATAGCAAAACGATTGACTTAAATTTGGTAAATTGTGTAAGTTAATGCAAATAAAGTTCGCACCTGTGAAACATCTTTGGAAAACCCTTCTTGAATAAGAGCATTTACAATTTCTTTCTTGCAAAATACCTGCAACCAAAAAGCTTATGATCATGCACATGCATAATCAAAGTACCAAACATAAAAAATTACAGACTCGCTACAGAAAAGCAAAGAATCATAAATACTTAGGGAACCTGTGTCGGTAGTTTACTAAGGAAGGAGATTAATTCCGCAGGATGGTCCTCTCCATCACCACCAGGACGAACTTTGCCAGGAGTTGCATCTAAGACCCATACCTTAAGCATTAGCAGAAAAAAGCTGAAGTTATTCCTCCACAATATGAAACCTCTAATCATGGTTTTCACACTACTGTTGTAATACAAAGTACATATTTCCCTTCATTAAAGGCAATCCACACAAAAATTTGCAGGAAAATAACATAAACATTATAAACAGAAAAAGAAATATATAAACAGTGGCATACATAGCACAACCCAGAATCGCCATGAAGGTTGATGAAGTTTAACGCCATTTCCATGATTGGAAATATATAAACTAGCAAGATATATTACCAAGTGTCACCAATCACATCTTAGTATTGTAAATTTGTAATAAAACAATAAGAAAGATCGAAGCATCTAGAGTGGACTTTCCACCATCAGGCAAGAGAATTTAGCTTGTTCAAATAAAATTGTAGCAAAGCATAAAATGAAATCACCAACTGAACCAAGTTACCCACTAAAACATTGTATTTCGAAACTTTAATATATGAATTCATCTCTTATCTATTCTAGCCACTCATTTAGGAGGTATGTAACAACAATTTTACAGTCTCTCTGTAAGAGAGAAAATTTTAATTAAAATTGTTCAAAGAAAAACAACACGAATGCTTATCAGCCTAATTGATAATGAAGCCTTAAACCATAAATAGATTTACGTACTCTCACAGGTCTTGCTAGAGGTTTTGCAGCCTGTTCCACCATGCTCAGAGCAACTGCACAAATAGAATAAAACATTTAACATATTGGTTACATTGTGCTGAAAAATTTAATTGAAGTATGTGCCAAAGGAACTAACATGCAGTTCAGCATCCTGAATCAGCATAAGAATGTGCAATACAATAGAAGTCAATTGGAATTCTAAAATAATAGTACCTTTGCCTCCAAAACTATGGCCAACTAAAACTCGAGGTGTGACTTTCAGTTGACCTACCTAGTTTGAGAAAAAGGCAGCAGTTCTCGAGAAAAATTAGTTCAAAATCAATAATTCACCATCTATCATGGGAAAAACATATCAACAAAAAATAGTTATTGAAAACAAACGCTAACATAAATAAATACCAGTACATCACTTAATAAAAAGTAGTGTGTAAAGAAACCATGAAAAAACTACTCACCAGCTTGAGAACATCAAGTGCAGCCGAGGCAACAGTGTGTGGAGATCTTTTCTCCAGTATTGCTGAGTCGCCATGACAGCGCAAATCAACTAAAAGAAACTGCCGAAAATAATCAAAAAACAGGCGTGAATCAAACAAAGGAAACTAAAAAATGCAAATTCACAAACACAGTAATAAACCAGATTAAACATCAATTGATAACAGGGGAAAAGAAACAAGTGATCTAACAAGTAACAAAAACAGAAATTTGAGAAATGACACCTGCCAATGAGGAAATTCTCGAGCCAATCGTCTAGCAAATGAACCTGAAAAATGTGCAACAATCCAAATTCACATCCCAAAATCTTCAAGAAATAGTCAGAGATAGCAACTAAACCAACAAAGCAAAACCCACGAACCCCAATTCTTCTTGCAACCAAGAATTCCGTGAAGTAGAACAGCAGTAGGTGGTTCAGGAGTTTTATCAACAAAGGAGCTCCATTTTACCTACAGGCAATAAAAATAGTGTCATCAATACATACCATTACATTTCAATCATCTAAAAATTTCAAAAAGGGTTGGCTACAACTAGAACAAATTGGCTGCTCGAGCATCTTGCTTATCTTGCTAACAGTTACTAATGATAAAGTTTACGATGAAACCTAATAAGATGAGGATAGATAAAGTGATAAAATTAGAGATAAAGATAATTTAAGCGCAGAAATACTCCTTGAGAATATATAAACAAAAACGAAACAGTTATTTGAATGTGCATATTAGAGATCAGCTAAGAAATAAAACTTACAAGAGATCCTTGAATCAACTCGTATGCCTGAAAACAGGAGAGCAAAAGAAAAAGGATATCAAAACATGAACATATAGCTCATAAAATTCAAGTTGTCACACTTTGTAGCTATACAAATTTAGACAATTGCCAAAATACTTACCAATACATTAGAAGGATGTACCACATGTTTCGTATGTGTGATTCGCTCATCCACCAATGCTGCAGAAATGCACTGTCTCCTATCATTTTTCCTAGAAGGTGGCACCTTTGGGCAGAAGCTTCTCGTATCCAACCGATGTGCATGATAGGGATCACACTAAAGCCCCCCAAGAGAAACGGGGAAAATCAAGCCATCAACAAAGGCTTAAACCAAAAATTTTCCTTCTAACAAAAATACAAGAACTTTGCGCACTTCGGAACAACTTCATTCACGAATTGTTCATCAACAATCACACACACGAGATTTTGGACATGTTATCAGAATATATTAAGAGAGTAAGAAACACAAAGGATGTACACTCTCTCAAGTTCTAAAATCGAGAACAGGAGGATGAATACTAGCTTAACTTTTATCACTGCCAAAGAGCCCATTGTAATTTTTTTCAAACAACTGCAATTTTCCAAACATTATTTTATAGTAATTATAAAAAAAATGTGATGAAGTTTATTGACCTCGTTTAAATTCTCTTGTTGAACCAAACGCTCTATTAAGGACATGGGAAAAAATCTCCCACTAAAACAGTATGGTAGTCCAAATGGTTGCATCCACAAGTTTGTAAGGCATGTTGGTGCAAACAAGATATACAACATGTTTTTGGCAATTCTCCTTTCCATGAACAGGAACACACACTACCAAAGTTAGGTTACAGGGTAGTTTAAAAACAATCATATTTCCGATATTTATCAATCAACAGAAGCGGGCACTGCCAAATTTGGCGCGAAGTTGCAAACAAGACAAGAAACGCACAAATTGTTCGTTCAGGTTTGGGTTTAATGAACGGGATCACACACACAAGAGTAACTAAAGGCAATCATATTTCTGCCCTAAAGAATGTCCTTGACGATGCTCATCACATATGCACGGTTACCAAACCTATCATGAAAACAGTATAAAAAATAACCGAATTTACCAACATCCCATATTTTTTGAACTACATCTACCACATAAAAATTCCACCCAGAAGCAAATTGGCGATCCAATTTCAACAATGCAAACAGAACAATATCACATCAAATACACGCACAGGAAAAAAATACAACGATTTATTATTCTTTAAAAACAAACATACAAAAAGACATAGATGCATCCATGATTTATGGGGTGGTGATGAGCATTGCCTGAAAACGCGGAGGGAACCTGGCCGTGGACCCAACGGTCGAAGAAGAAGCTCCATATCCGACGGAATACGTTTTCCGGTTGCAACCACAAGCAGCAAAGCTCGAAATGGCGGCCATTATGGACCGTCAAACCGCCGTTCGAGAGGGGAAGGAAGGAGGGAATGAAGGAAAGGCGGTGGTAGGTGGTCGGAGAGGAGAGGCGGTGGGCGGAGACAACGACGTTCCCCCGCAAACCATGGCTCCCTCGTCCCTTTCCTAATTTCTCGCTTTGCACGGTGGGGCCCACAGCCCGACCAATCGATCCATCCTGTTCGCCCATGGTTGCATAAATCGGAATCGGAATCGGTTTTTCAGCAAGTCGGAATCGAACAGAATCGGAATCGGAATCGGAATCGGAATCGGAATCGGAATCGGAATCGGTCTGAATCGGTCTGAATCGGCCAAGAATCGGTTCAGTTGAATCGGTCTAAATTAATTTAATCGGTCATATATAATAATTTGACAATTTATAATATAAATATATTAAAATTAGGTATTGATGTTATTTTGATATTATTCTGTATATTATAGTTTCTGATATTTTTGATATTATTCTGTATATTATATTTCGATATTTTTAAGATTTTTTTTAAATTATTTAGAATTAATTATTATTTTTGACTCGAGTTAGACTCGAGTCAACTTTTAATTACGAGAATGCCACTCTTTACCCTCACCGTCGCCGCCATCGCCGCCGGCCCGGTCGGCGGCGAGTCTCGAGGCGGCGATGTCGGAGGATGTCGGCAGCCCGGTCGGACGAACAGTCAGCGGCCCGCAGCCGGCGGAGAGGCGGCCCGGAGCGGCGACGAGTCGGCGGCGAGTCGCGGCGATTCGTGCGTCACAGCCGATTCGGTCCGGCCACGCTCGGCGGCGAGGTCGGTAGCCTGGTCGGCGGCGAGGTCGGTAGCCCGGTCGGCGGCGAGGTTGAGTAGCCCGGTCGGCGGCGAGCCCGGAGTCGGGGAGCACGGCGGAGGGCGGAAACGGGGCGGCGGCGGGCGGACGAGCGGCGGCGGCGCGGGGGGAGCGGGTTTGATTTTAGGTTTTTAAATCCAAATTACTATTTTACCCATGCTTAAATAATTTAATAAAAATCATACCTAGGGTATTTTAGTAATTTCATTAAAAAACCGATTCCGATTTAAATCGGCCGATTCCGATTCTGAGTTAAATCGGCCGATCCGATTTAAATCGGCCGATTCCGCACGAAATCGGCCCATTCGTGCAACAGTAGCATCTAATACACTCTTTGGTAGGCATAGGCATTCGTTGTCGCCATCTAAAATTTCCTTTTTCCTTTAATAATTTCATTTGGTTGATATCAACCAAAAAATATGTTAAACAAAAATACAAAATATATGAAATGTTTTCGTTACAATTTATAAAAATTAGTTATAACATAGATTCGAGTGGCTTACAACGTAAATTTCTTTGTAAAAAGTTCCTCCTATTTGTATTTTTTTATAAGAAATTTTATGAAAGGGGGATCACTTAGTGGATGCCTTAGTCGTATTTTACATTAAAATATTCAAAATTAATATTTTTTGAGCAGAGATCAATAGTTTTGTCATCAATTATCATTTATCGGTTTTTTATTTCTTATGTGTTAACTAAATTTCATCCCCTTTATTCCTGGTTGATTGGAAATATAAATGTAATCAATATAATCAATTTAATATAGCTTAATCATACTATATTGGTGATGAAAAGCAAAAAAATAAAAACAAAACTTCTGGTGCACTTAAATGAGATCCTGTAAATTTAGTCTCATATTCTATTCTTAATTGAAAAATATTATGGAGAGAGATTATATATTTTTAATTTGGATTAATCAGCTTGAAGGAATGACTTAGGTTAATTAAATTGTATTTCGAGGAGGATATATAAAGAGCTTTTTATTGAGGGTGAGCATTTGGTTAGTTCTGAACTAACCTAAATTGAATTAACCGAACCATAAGTAACGGTTGAATATCAAAACCAAAACCGAATAGAATAACCCTCAAAACCGAACCGAATCAAACTAAATAATTTGGTTTGGTAATTGAATAACCGAAATCAATCATACTTTATAAAAAATATGTGTGTATTTAATTATTTATTCAAAATTAAATTATTATTTTAGTGAAAATAATCATTTAATAAGTAATTCTAAGTATTTTCATATTAAATAAATAGAAATTTATTATAAAACTATTATAATTTTATGATAATTAATATAAAATATAAATTTTATAACTTTTTTTAAAAATTGATTAGTTTGGTTCCGTTCGGTTCCAAACCGAAATAGTTGTTTGGTATTTGGTTTGTAAATGTGAAAACAAGAAACTGAACTAAATTCTTTGAAACCAAACCGAATTGCTGATTTGATTTCGGTTGCTTTTGGTTTTCACCGAAATATGTTCATCCCTACTTTTTACCCGCAAGAGAGAAATATACTATATATTATAGTGGGATGATCCTGTTCCACGTGGTTAATTTTGACCTCACAAAAAAACATGTATATACTAAGTAAAACGGAGATAAATCAAAGGAGTTGGGTTATCATTACTGTCTTCGTATTGTTATCCGTTCAAATTCTATATATATACATGCTATTGAGAAGATCACTCTGATATTGCATACATCGCCTTCTTTCCCATCTCAAGCACAGAAGAATAGGAATGTTAGAACCACCTTGCCTTGCCGTCGTATAGTGTGAGTTTATTTATAAAACATTGCCTTAGTTTTTATTTTATTTGCGTAATGGGTTTATAAAGTTTCATCCAACAGGGAAATTTCTAAGTAATGCGCACACACAGATAGATAGATAGATATATATATAATAATATATATATGTATACATCACACACACACGAGGGCAAGGGCAAGTTTCCTGTGCTACAGCAACTTGCGTGTGCTTGAGTTTGATACTAGCCGTTGAATTCTATCCAATGTCCGTGATCTCCACCACCTCCACCTCCAGGCATTTGTTCATAGGGCGGCAGTGCTCGTCTGGCTCGGCAGGCTATCGGAGGCGGTGGTGGAGTGCGAGTTGGAGATCACGGACATCGTTGTCAAGTACGACCGCACCCTCCTTGTCGCTGACCAGCGCCACTGCGAGCCCAAGAAGTTCGACAACCGCGCAGCTGCTGCCAGCAGCTCGACCTCAATGAGCTGGTGGTGCTGCCACCAATGCCTCATCCACAGTAGCTTCCGGAGGAGTTGGACTTGCCGGAGTTTGATGTGGTGGGCAAGGGCTGTAAATTCGTCCCCCCTCCTCCCCCATTCCTTTCCCCGCGTCGTGTAGCCTCAACACGGTCCACATCCCCCAACCCGTCGGCATCATCGATTGTGGCTTCACTGACCTCATCCAGCGACGATGTTCGGGATCTTCGCCAACAGCGCCTTTGCCGTCTGCTTTGCCAAGGTTCATCTTTGTCCCCTTAATCTAAATATGTCGTAGGCTTTTTCTCTTTCTTTCAACTCTTGCATGGTTGTGTTGTTGATCTTGTTTTGATAGATCAGATTCATTAGATCCCTGCACTAGAATTTGTTGATCTGTGATGTAATTATGTGATCCCTGCATTGGAATTTTGATGTGGATCGGTTATCTATGACTTCATGTAGTGATGGAATTGAAATGTTGTTATGTATTGTAGTTGTGTATTCACTCTCTTTGTTGAAAGTAAGCTGCTTTATTGTTGTAGCTCAAGCAAAAAATGTTGATTTGTTTAGCTTAGAGGCTTGCTTCTTTTGAAAGCTTTTGGTAGGTCAATTTGTTATTGATTGGTTCTGCATTATGTAAAATACAGTTCGGCTGAAAGCAATTGGTAGGTCAATTTGTTCTTCATTGATTGCAACGTGAACAAGGAAAGAGCGGGAAGGTGACCAAATGAATCAGTTGCAATGTGACCAAGGAAAGAGCTGAAAGGTGACCAAATGAATTAGCTGCAATATGACCAAGCTGCATTTTTAATCAGCTGGAAGGTGACCAAATGAATCAGCTGCAATGTGACCAAGGAAAGAGCTGCAATGTGACCATGGAGCATTTTTAATCTATCTGCATACCTTTGCTATGTTCTAAGACTAGTTTAAGGAGTACCTGACAATAATGCTATCATTGTTTTGATGATAACCAAAGTTTACTATTTGGTAATGTATAGACATTATCTTTTGTCATTAGATTACTTTTGTCATAAGATTTTCTTACGGTCGTAGTGGTTTTGTGAATATTATCGAGGAAAAAGGATTATTTGTACACATTTTATTTCATTTATCCTGATGAAGAATATGTACTATCTGCAAATTGCAACTTCTCAATTGCTATCCTTCAATTTCTTGAATCAATTTCTTGAATGATGTTGTGTTCTGATGATTGGTTTTATAACTTTTGAAATTTAATACTAAAAGCTGCAGTTCTGATTTCAACATTTTTCTTATTTACTATATCTTGTTGTCTCTAGCCATTTTATGGGACCCACAAATACAATACAAGCAAACTCGATTACTGACTCTATTGTATGTTGCTAATTGATGTCATGCAAAATCTTTTCTCCATTTACTGGTTAGTCTTTCGGAATTTGTCATTCCCTTAACCAAGTATCAGAAAGCAATGTATATGCAAGTTTCTTTAGGTTTGTGTATATCTGGCATGAAAGCTGGAATGACATTAACTTTTCACTTTTAATGACTTAAACTGTTGTGGATCTTTAGCTCAAAATTGACAGAGCACTCAAGAAATACTTGAAAGATGGTAGTTCAAATCCATCAAGATCTTATATAGTCAAAATTTAATGAAAATTTGAAATGTTATAATTATGTAAATAGACAAAATAACATTACAAAAGATTACATTCTACAAAATGCACAAAAATAAAAAGACAATGTTTCCCACCATCTACAACCATACTTTATATAAACCCAAAAAATCCTATTGCATGGGATCATTGCTACAATTACTATGAACATTTTTATATGTTGTAGAATAATGACCTCTCTCGTTACAAAGACTACACATCCTTCTTTTGTTTTAGCTTGAGCAACTTCGTATCCTGTTTTCAATCTTTGACAATTCTTGAGATGACTTTTAGTACGCAACTGAGAGGGGTCACATACAACTATTTGAGGAATATGCTCCATTGAAGTTCTAACTTACCTCTCAACAGAGTCGTTGCTTGTTTGTGCTTTTAATGAAGATGAACTCTCAATCTCATCAAGCTTCTCAACCAAATTTTCTAAAAGAGGTAATGCAAAACGATATTGCTCTCCTTCAAGCCGTCGATGTTGCCATATCAATCTGCCTGCTCAAAAAAATCAAATATTGATGAAAACCCACAATTAAAAATTTACCATTCACATGAATCAAACAAGAAAGACGAATGATACACATAAATAAAGCAATCAAGTATCCAAGTAAATTTCTAATTAATAAAAATGCAACCATCTCTCTTGAAGAAGCCAGATTAGAGGAGGGATGGTGCGGAGCAAATTTTAAACCTCAACCATCTCAAAATTTCAAATAAGAAAGGAATCACTAATAAACAAATTCCTCAAATTTTTAAGCCTCAACCATCTTATTTGCAACTTAATCGAAAACAGATGAGACAACATACAAGTGGGATGCTGCTTGCATTATGTGTAGAAGAAACATAACCACCACAACTAACATGTCGAGAGCAAATGATAGACAACAGCAAAAGACAATAAACTCAATGAACTCAGAACAACCATGGGCGACAATGGTTTACAAAAAAACATAAATTTCTGTTACACAAGGCGCATGTAACATGTCTACAACTAGTAAACCTAAGTTGTCAAAATGATAGATAAAATAGGAGATATGCATACAAGGACTTTACAGCCAAAAGCTACAGCAGCCATCATCACTCGCCACTCAAAATTAAATCAAGCAGAGACATTATAGCCTTCACAAAGTTTTGATGGGCATCTCTTCCAATTAGTGTATGAATATGAACATTATCAACCGATGAGTTTTTCTTCTCAAGTGCATATCATTCCAGGCAGATAAATGCGATGGATACTACTTTGAGTTAGCTTTTCTCGGCATGTAGGACACCTGTTTTGGATCCTTATGGCGTTTGTGATGTAGACCTTGCAGAATACATGGCCACAAATTTCATCGCCTCAAGGATGCAGCGGAACAAATTTTCATCCATCTCAAATTTTCATATCATAATGTATCCAGCCAAAGCACGCCAGATCAGAGCATAACCAGAGAAACAGAGGAACTGTGCCAAAGCCGGATCAGTGGAGGAAGAAGCCAACGCTCACCAGAATGGAGAGGCTAGCACTGAGGTCGTCATCGGCTGCGCTATCCGTCCCAGAGAAACCGGAGCTGGACTCCATGGGCAAGAGCGCGGTGGATCAGAGAAGAAACATAGAAACAAAGGAACCGCCGTGCGTCGAAAACAGAGCAACCAACTTCCAACTAAGTCGGCGTCAGCTGCGTCGATCGAGACAATGCCAATGGTGGACTCCGCGCCCCCTCCTCACTGGACTCCCATGTCGACGCCTCCCGCCTTCATCCCGCCGGCTCTGCTGTATGGCATCTATTGAGAAACAGAGGAACCAACGTCGTCGCCGCAAGAAATAAGGCCTTCAACTTAGTCGGCATCGGCTTCGTCGATCGAGAAGATGCCACTGGACTCCCATGTCAACGCCTCCCGGATTCATCTAGCTGGGTGTGCTACATGGCATCCTGGGATAAACAGACTGAGCCGACGGGGAGAAGCAAAGCACAAGCAGGAGAAGTATAGGAAAATGCAGAATGTTTTTTGCAGCCATTGATAAAAATCCAATTTATCCAACGGCTGTAAACAAATTTAAGCAAAGAGAACTTACTTGTGATGCAGCGCAGGAATATTAATTCCTATATATATATATATATATTAAAATGGCTTTGAAGTAGATTTATATTTCAAATTACTTTTAAAACTGAAATTTAATTATTTAAATATGTTTCAATTTCTAATTATGATTGCATTTTTTTCAAATATTAGGAAATTATTGATTCTTAATTTAAATTGAATTTTCAAACTGAACACACATAAATTATGTGCAACATGGGAAAAATGATATGTTTAAAATGATTTTGGAGTAAAATTCAATTTCATATTCTAAATTTTAACAGGATTGATAATCTAAATTGGATTCTTTTGAATTTTTAAATAAAAAATTGACTCAAATTTTCCATTGCAATTTTGGAATGTTCTCAATAGTATGTGAATAACAAGAATGGACATAGTTTCTTTATGGGAAAAATATAAAGTATATTTTTATTTCAAATTATTTTTCTATGTTGAATTTGATTATTTAAACTTGTTTCAATTTAAATAGGGTTACAAATCCCATTTATTTCAAGTACGAGAAGATTTTGATCCAAATCTAAAATTTTTATGAATAGTTTTCTTAGGTTATGGACGATGCATAATCTCAAGAAATATAAAGTTTTCAAAATGTTCTAAAAAAATTATGCTTTCAATCGGAATTTAATTATTTTGTAGAATTTGCACTTAATTTTGAATTACAAATTTAATTATTATTTTAAAATATAAGAAGATTTTTATCTAATTTTATAGAGGTTTTTTAAATAAATTAATTTTCTTAGCAATTGAGCTTTTTATCTGGGATTGGTAATATTTTAAAATTATTTTAGAGTAATTATTATGTCCATTGCTTTTGTAAATTTAAATTGGATTCTTTTAAAGTTTATCTTTAAAATGGTTCTACTTTTTATTGATTATTGATTATGAGGATGACATGAACTCTAAAGAAGTCATTCTACTTTTAGAATCTCTAAGGCAAATTTGATTGTTTTTACCATGTCAAATGTACATTTTATAAGTATGTCATGCTATTATGCTCTTTATGTATATCATGTAATATATTTTAATAAATTAATTAAATTAGGCATACTTCAAAATAAGTCAAACATAGCCCACACGTTGCGCGGGTACAAAATTAGTAATTTTTTCTATTACAAGATGGAGGGGGGAATAAAGTATAATTATTACAAAAGAGAAAATTTTAGTATAATGACAAAATTATTCATTAATTTAAAAAAAATTATTCATTAATTTAAAAAAATTATTTTTTAAAAATAACCTACTTGCTGCCTGTCAGCACGACTAAGGGTGGCCAAATTTGGCTACCCTCGACCGTCGTTAAAAAAATATTTAGGCCACGACGTTGGCTGGGAGTGGCTAGCGAAAAGGGCAACTAGTTGTGCCTTGGCCGCCTAAGGCGAGGGCAACCGGCATGGGTGACCAGATCAAAACTTCCCACTAACCATCCCTATATTTTTTTATTAAAAAATTAGTTGAATTTTTAAAAAAATTTAAGTGAGGGTATTTTTAACAATTTATATTTTCTCCTTGTCTAATAATTAGGTCAAATTTTTCTACCACCTCGTGATATCAAAAAAATTCTCCCCTTTTTAGTAAAAATCTCATATATAAATAATGCAAAATTTTAATACATATTTGATACAAATAAATAATATTTGATAAAATGTATTCTTTGAATATTAATATTTGATTTTGATCTTACTATTCTTTTCAAATGGGGTGATTTTTTTATCCAAGTCCTAACGGTTTGGTCCAATTCATTTTAATTGGATCAAGCATTAATAATAGGAAACAATTTTGAAATGGACTCAGATATGCTTATGGCAATGGAGACAATTATACTCATGTTCCGATTATGTATGTGCACGGACCTATGTTTGGGCCTGGGGCTTTGATAGGCTTTGTGGTTCGGCAAGTGGTATCTTGAAATTTATTAGTCATGTTCTCGGACTATCACCCGGGCTTATGGATCTTCTTCTTCAACTTGCTTCTTAGCCTGGTAATGAAATTGTATGCGAGAAATTTAGTTGTGTATTTCGTTTTCTTTTAAGTCTTAACTTGTACATGTATCCTAGATTTTGGCCCGTAGTGCACACTGGGTATAAAATTTATGGGTTACGTTAAAGATGGTTGGATACCTCCTAACGGCGGTTGTGAGGTTGATGTTTACGTGTGAGTTGAGGTGGGGGTTGTGTGTGTTGGGTGGGTATGTACGAGATTGCTTTCAAAAAAAAAAACAAAACAAAACTTGTACATGTATTCTACCAAAGGAATAGAGCACGTAATGTCCGCTGGAATGGGTTTGGATCGGAATCCTATCCTAATCAGAATATAGGAACCCTGACGTGCTTTTGAGTGCATGTCTATTTTATTTATCATATTGTCTTTGATCCAAACCCATAAAATCCTATTTTATCCAATCCGATAAAACAATGTAAATAACATATAATTTAATATAAATGAGAGAAAAGATAATAAATTATTATTATTTTATATTTGAAATTATATTTTTATAAAATATCATGTATTAAAAACTACACCCAATTTAAATATTTTCAAATAAATTATATATCTAAATAGTCCTAACCGATATCTGTTCTGAATTAGCTTAAATTAAACAAAGATTGGATTTTGAAAATTGGATATCTAAACTCATCCTTACTTGTGGCTGGATAATTTCGGCTGTCTTAAGTTTCATTTATTGCACAATTGTTAGGTAACTAAATTTTTTACATTAAAAAATTAATGGGATGTTTTTTACTTGTAATTGGTGATTCAAAGCTTCTCCAACCCCATGAGGCCATGACAAACCCCATGCTTCATGCTAGATTTGATTAAAATCTTGTCCTCCCATTCTTCAATGCTAGCGTAGACACATCGGTCACCTTTCCTTACTTGCATGTATCTGAACATCTTTCATTTTCCCATGTTCTTAAATTAATTCTGGTTAGGCTTCACCATGTGACCTATGTCTTTCCCATTTTTTGTCTTTCATATATGCGAGTGTTTCCTACCTTTCCCCTTATCTGTTTCCATGGGAAATGATTGTTTTTCCCCTTTCTTTTACTCCAATTCTTTAGTTCCTCACCCATCTACGAAGACTCGTTGTGCTCAGCGAATATACGCAGAGTGGGCTCTTAGCTGCCTTTGTCCCCCGTACTGTTCATCTTTTTGTCTCCATCCCATGGTCCATATGATAATTTGGGCACTCTTCTTTCAAATGCACATGCCCATAAGACCAGGTCTAGAAAGCCGAATCATTTCCTTCCTTGATCTTACAGCAGTTCAAGAGAAAGCAGAGATCATATTAGGTTTTGTCAGACGAGAGTTTCGCAGTTACCCATTCATCAAATTCGGACCCCCACGATACAAAAAATAAGAATTGGCCAACTTTTGTCTACCAAGACAGCCCGCTCCTTACTATGTTGAACAAAATTGTTTGAAGTGATTTTATGCTGGATATCTATTGTTAATGAATAATTGTCTTATTGTATTTGTGAGTGATTTTAACAATTGAAATAGCCCACCACCAATTTTTTTAAAAATTTTTTTGAGGTAAATGGTAGTGTTATCCACTTGTCCTAAAATTATAGTTCGGTCGAATTTAATCAAAGGAGAGCTTTCTTAATTTGATGTAGTCGGGTAGGAGGCCCTGCCGAAGAGAAAAAATAAACAATATTAATATCTCGTCCAATTAATATGTATTATTTGCAATTGCCGCCCTAAAATATCAAATTTTATTTTTGAAACTCTGATGTGACAAAAAGGCAACTGAAAACTCATCTGTGCAAAAACCTACACAGTTGTCAAAGCTACAACAAAATCAGCAATTCTAAATAGCCCAATCAAGCTTGCATGCATTGCATAGTGATAGATGGGTCCAATAACTCAATAATTCACTCTTCCTTTGAGCTCAGGCTCGTATCAACAACACTACTGTTTTCTCCCCCTATCCACTTTGTCGGCCCGGAGGTCTTGATTTAAAAGCTTCTTATATTTGTTCTATCCGCCTAAAGTAGGCAATTAGAGCAAAATAGGTGCTCCTTATATATTCAGTTAATTTAAATATATTCCATCATGTTTTTACTCAATATTGCTAATAAAACTTTTTTCCACCACAAAAATGCTTATAACTCTCTAAAAATATAAGGTGGACCATTTCAGTGGGAAATTGGTAGACCCATGTGTTTCTGCATGCAAACAAAAAATGCCAAGTCTATCCTATCCATTTTCCCACCCTCAAATACCAAGTTCTTATCAATTTGCACAATTTTATGGGCCCATTCCACGTAACCTAGTGTTAAAGAATCAGGCGATTTCAATTTGTGCATTTGCTAATTAGAGGTAATTGGGTTGGTGGCAAAGTTCTTAATATTTTATCGATATCATATTAAATTAAGAGTGTATATATATATATATACGTTAAATTGAGTCAAGTTTCTAAAATTTAAAATTATAAATAAATATTTATTAAATTTTAGAATATATTTTGTGATTGATATTCAATTGAGTATCTATTAAAATTTGTGATTTCCACGGGAAACCGATTTGTAAAAACATTATAAATTAAAAATTGAGTACACCTTAAAATAATGTGAAGGTTTAAATTATATTATATTAGGTAAGATGTCGCATGATACACGAATTACACTACAAAAAAATTAATTTTATAAATAAACTCCCATTGAATAATGATGCAAAGTATGATAGTTTAATATCTTATATATAAATTCTAATTAATTTGAGAGATATATCTTAATCAAATGAGAAGATATAATTTAGTATTTTAATTTATTTTTATTTTATTTTAACTGGTTAAATCTCCATTTTTAATCATTCATCAATATTGAATTCTCTTTAATTAATAATTTAGAGAGAAAATACATGGCTTTTAATAAAAAATGATTTGAAGAGATTTCAAATAAAAAAGAAGGTACAAATTAAAAAATTATGAAGATCTAAATTATATTAATATTTAACAGAAAAATACACTGTATTATCGAATAGGCCAAATACTATACTGTTTTAAGAACAGGGTTGGTGGACATTCACCTGCCAAGCCGAAGGAGAGGCAGATGGGTTCAATCCCAAGACATAAGGACGGATCTGTAAGATTGTTCTTTGCGAGATGGCGGTGGCTAGCTTGTCAAGGGAGAGGGGTGACTTTGAAGGTTAACAGCAAACCTACTCTGTGATCATTGAACAGCTGGGTTTATCCATGGTCAATTCACCGAATTGTGTCTTAGGGCCTACCTAAAACAACGTTCTGGAAATGACACACCATGTGATACAATCACAATTCCTGTGAAGTCCATCTCCCATCTTTAACACCATTCACCGTTGCCAATCCAACTTTATTGTTTATATATGTATATCTATAGTCCCTGCTTGTTTCTAATATGGCTTTATGGAGATCAATCCTTTTGATAGGAAAGCGGCGGCCCAAATCAATCATGCATAGCCTTTCCACATCCCTCAATATTTACAAAAATCTGTTAACATGCTAATTTTCTCCTCTTTGAGACTTGAGAGGTCCTGTACATAGAGAGTGGGGACTCCCAATAAATTTGTACGCCATGATAACAACTATTATATATATATATATAATATAAAAATATAATCGCCATAATTACTATTAAATATTAATATGAGGTGCAAAAAATAATTGTTTTATAGTACGCCACCTCCTGATACAGTGGACTGCCCAGAAACAACTGTGCTGCATCTTGTGTAAGATCAGTGGGGAAGCCTGTTTGAGTGTGAATCTCACTGGTTCTGGGCACTTGTAAATCTGCTTGTCTGAGTCAATGATTTCATGGATTTCCTCTCTACCGCTTCTTGTACGTGAGAAGTTCCATTGGAGGTAATAAATGCCAGCGGCAGCGTCAGAGTTCATACAAAGCTATTATTAGCACCTTAGCCTGATGTGACTTAGCTTTCCTGCGTTCTTACTCCTCTGATCTGCGAAGGCTTCTATCTTAGCAAGCACCGTTAAATTTTTCTGGATGTACTAGTGAAGGAAAGTCTGGTGGGTTTGTGGTATTTTCTCATTTCTTTCATCCATTTGTACTCATACTTGTTGGCTTTCTTGTCACAGAGATTGGAGATTGGTTTTTGCTAAGTGGGTTCTTGTTATTGCAGGGTTTCCTTGCCTCGCCTGCAACTGGTTTCTTGGAAAGGCAGTAATGAAGTTTTGGTGGGTTGATTGGGTGGAGTAGGTGGGTGGGAAGTAATTCCTCAGATGCTTCCTTCTTTTTGTTCTTTCTTTTTGTTTACTGATCTGGTTTTCTTCCTTTCCAGAGGTTGAAGTAGCAGGCAAACTTCCTGAATCTGGGAATTGATCGTGGTTGGTCCTAGCAATGGTAACTGAGATGGATAGGGCTTACTGCGACTGGCCACAACATGATGAGATATCTAGCCAGAGTAGTTACAACCAGGTCCTTTCTCCATCTCTACTTGATTGATTGTTTTGTCATGTAATTACAGTCACTACTGTTTTTTTCCTTCCCCAGTCACTACTGTTTTTTTCTTTGTCTTCCCCAGTCACTACTCACTACTGATTTGATTTTATCAACATCTCACTGTTCATCCCTTTAATTGTATGAAAAGTTTGATATCTGTTTAATAATCCAAATTTCTAACTGTCCCTATTGCTGATACATGAATAGTAGTTCCGGACTGAATTCATATTTCTTACATATCTTGACAAATAGCCTAAAATATAGTAGAACTCAACCTGTAATTAGTACCTAAGGTTTGATTACTAGCTTGAAAATATTTTTTTACCTACGCAGCTTAGAAACTTATGGTGATCTATGTTGTCACTGATTACTTAACATACAATTAGTTAGAAGTTGCAACAATTTTTTATTGACAACCTGTACTGTGATCTATTCTGATAACTCTTCTACATATGCAATAAACAGAGGAGGGAAATACATTGTTCTTGTGATTCCTTTTGTTTACAGATTATATTTTCGTATACAGGAAGCATCTAGAAGTGAACTGCTAGATCATGGTTCTATATCATTCGGCCGATTTGCAGTCGAAACACTGGCATGGGAAAAATGGTCAGTATTCACGCATAATCGATGCAAGGAAGAGTTGGAGAAATTCAAAGCTCCTGGATTGGTTGCTCAAAAGAAAGCTTACTTTGAGGAGTACTACCGAAAGATTAGAGCTTTGAAGGCTTTACAATCTAAAGAGGACTCTGGCAACAACAGCAGTGCTAGTAGTGAACATACTGACAATACACAGAACATCACTCAACAATCTCCAAAGTGTACAAAGGAAGAGAAAGAGTCTTCAATTTTATCCGACGCATACCATGGGCATGATGCACAGAAGCTGGTTGATGATAGTTCCATAACTGATCTAGAAAGGTGCCCAAGTCCAGATTATTCCACGAGCTCCAGTAATCGCCAAACTGAAGAGGATAGCAAGCGGGTGTACGACAAACTAAACATTGTAACAGTTGTATCCTCTGATGTCAGTTCACCTGAGAGAAGCTATAACAATGAAACAGCAGAAGATATCTCTCAGCAAACACATATCATGGACAGTGAAATCGAAAAAGTGTCTGTTGCTTCTGAAGTGTGTGGTAAAATATCCAAAGAGTTGGATCACGTTAAAGTGGGCATTCTACAGAAGGAAAGTTATGGATCCGTTGATGTCGAGCTCGATAACAACAAACAAATACACAATTCGTCAGTCCATAGAAGGGTATGTTTTAGTTCTGTGTTGTTTGATTTTTATATGACTTAATGACTTGATAAAACTTGAATTTTTTCGCATAGGTTTTCCATCAAAAGTTTGTTGCTTGCAACATTGGAGAGAAATAGGATTGACTGGCTGATTTGATATGATAATTTCAACTAAGCACAATGCTTTAGAGCATTGTCATGACAAGCACTTTTCAGTTGTTATCCGACAAAGGGGATTATATGCATTTTCTTATGTTATGTACTTGTCTGAAATGTACTGCCTTCATCTTCATGACTGAGTGATCATTCTTTCGACAGGAGCATCCCACTCTTTCATTTAGAAGTGGCTCCAGCTGGCCCAGAACCAAGGCAGACACTGGAAGATCATCACAAAGGCTCATACTTACCGAGCATGGCCCAAGTAATAATAGTTCCAGTTTGAGCAAAATAGGAAATGGTAGAAAATCCAACTCCAAAAGACCAGCATCAGTTTTTGCAAACAACCCCGTACAAGTGAGTTCAAGTATTCTATTTTTTCTCAGGCGAGTTTTGTGGTTTTCCTGCCTGTGACACTGTGCCTCTTTTTCATAACAATGCAGAAGAGTATAGCTGCCACGTCAACTAAGAGCGGTGTAACAACAAATGCGACTAGGAAATCAGACGAGATCAGATCACCACAAAAGCTCAGGCACCCCCCACCTGGAAAGACATGCAAAATGAAGCAGGCTAACGTCACCTCTAATACTGCTTTATATTTATGCCCCAATGGAGTGAAGAACTCTGCATCCCAGAGAATCAGTTCAAGCACAAAGAAGAATGGTTCAACTACCAACAGGAACGCTGTATCTACTACCATTTTACCCGGTAGACCATGTACAACGTTACGGGCTAACATTACCAACACTTGCCCGCTTTCTTCTTCTACTCAGAGGCATGCAAACGGCAGAGATGGTGGGATACTGGGCGGAAGGAATACCAGTCGATATACTGAAAGGTCTTCTAAGAAGAGTTTGTCATCTGCACAGGTGATCTTTCAATTTGTTGATTAATGTTGTCCGTTCAGAGAGCTAAAAAACATCAAACCTTAGAGCCAATGTCTACTTCCTTTGATCTTCATCTTCAGATAAAATTGGCAGCAATTAACCTGATGTTTTAATTTATACTTTAATCAATCATTGTTCAAGCTATCCGTGATCTATGACTGTTCACATATTGATAGGCTAAATTTACTAACATCTAGAATAGCTTATCCATGGTAGCAATGTTATGGCCTCAGAACCTTTCAATAATAACTATTGATTGAAATTCCTAGCTGTCATCGTGTGGCTCTTTGATTTTCATACATTCAGCACAGGTTGATCTTGTGAACACTGATATACTGTTAGTTGTGTAGCTTGCTTAAAACTCATTACGGAAACGATGAATTTTGATTGTCGCCTTCTGGTATATTTGATGCAGAGTACATCAAAAATTGCTGTTACTGGTGCCATGAAGGACGCGAGTTCGTTAGCTAGAAGGTTCACTCTACTTTTTGTTTTGGTATATATTATGCATGTCTAAACATCTTCATTTTGGTTTTGTGAATGTGTTTATAATTGATGTTGTGCTCATCACCTTGCCACCACTTTGCCAGCAGGCCCAAATAACAGGAATTAGTGGCATAGATATGTTGGGATTTTTCACACCCCAAAATCCCGAAATGATTTAAATATTTGATAAGATTATGCAACAATATTTTTACCCACAAATCATAGTCAAATAAAATAGAGAACACAAAAATTTATCTCTCAAATCTAGAGGGAAAACCATGGCACAAACTTCCACTATGATGTAATAATCCAATTACAGTTATCAATATTTCATCCACAGAGACTAACTCTCTCCACAAATAATAATTGAGTAAAACTACTCCCAATAACAACTCTAAGCAATATGACTCCCATATAAATCCTAGTGAAGCCACTCCCAATAATCCTTGAGAGAAAGCTCTCCACACATATCAACAACTATCAATCACAAAAAGATTAATCTAAACTGGGTGAGAAAATTGAAACCAAACCAAACCGGTGTTGATCTTGATGAATAATCCACTTTGGTTGGAGACTCGATGAAGAACACGATCGAATCAATCTCAATCTACAAAGCACCACCTCCTTCTCACAACAAAAATGATTTCTTTTTCTTCTTCAATCCAAAACCCTAGGCACCTTTTGAAAATTGATCTGCTTCCTCAAACTAGGCTTTCGAACGACAAAATCCTCGAAATTTGGTTTAAATAGCCCCAAGAATCGTCCAAAACGGACGCAAAACGCATCCTACACTCGACCCGGATTTGGACCTGCATCGTTGGCACTCGAGTGCCCTAGCGCTCGGGTGCTGGGATTTTGCTCCTATGTGTGAGCGCCCTTTGTTTTTCTTTTGCCTTCATTGCTTGCCGCTTGTCACTTCTTTCATCGTTCACCGCTCTTCATGGGGGGAATGCTCTAACAAATCTCCCCTTCCAACCATGAGGAGCACTCTTGAATTGGTTATATTACATCCTTCACGTGTATCCCACATGAACACACCATGTTGACTTTGTCAAACTTTACATGAACTGGGCTATCCAATGAAGTTCCCAAGGCAGTAATGGGCAACACCAACCATATCCGCCTTTCTCCCCATATTGGAAACCTCTAGCAAACCTCCCCCGCCCTCTTGGGGTAAATACCATGAGCTGAATTCCTCTTCTAATGCACCAACTTTGCCTATTCCCTTAGTGCTAAATCATTCTCAAATAATTTTACCAAATCACGAACTTTGGTCATCGGCAAAGATCTCTCTCTATCTTTCTCAACATTGACCCTCTTCTTTTCATGCATGTGAACTCCACTAAAGTCTTCCCGTGTAACTTCTTTTTCACAAACCTCTACCTTAGTGTGATCAATATGCCGACGCCACACTTTGTTGGTAAAAACACCACCAATGATAGCAACTCCAATCTTAGAGCCCTGCAATTCTATTCTGTAAAGACTACAACACCTGTACCCTCTTGCTACAACAACAGACCTTGTCATCAATTACCACATCCCATTAGCAAAGTGTGAAGCAAACCCTCCATCATCCAACTTCCCAGCAGACATAAAATTCAATCTCAAATTTGGACCATGTCTCACATTTTTCAAAACTAGTGTATGACTCATATTAGTCACTACAATCACATCCTAGTGCCAACAACCTTACACTTCCCCTGATTTCTCATTTTTGCTACTCCAAAATTCTCTGACTCGGAGTAAATGGTCTCCTATTAGATTTGGCATGGAATGACGCTCTAGAATCCACCACCCAACTTGAACCATGAGTGGAACAACTACACTTGTTCACAAAAGAAGACATCACCACCAATTCATAGTCAATCAAATTATTCTAATTTTTATCCTCTTTTTGGTAGTTCTTCTTGTTCCTCAATGGCTCCTTGAACTTGTGTCAATACTTTTTAATGTGACCAACCTTGCCACAATAAAAACACATGATGTTCCTTTTTCCCTTGAAGTTGTCACTCCCTATATTATCATTGTTTGCCTTCTTAGATTTACCATTGCTCCCCTCAGAAATCAAGGTTTGCTCCTATGAAGATGAAATAGGTTTCTCGTGGGACTTCCTTCTCAACTCCTTAGACAACAATGATGTAATCAGAGAACTCAAGTCAAGTTTAGTAACATGACTCAAACTCATAATCAAGTTATCTCATGAATCTGACATCGAACAAAGAAGCAAAGTAGTTTGTTCTTCCTCATTAATCTTCACACCTATTCCCAACAACTCATTCACCTGAGAGTTAAACTCATTCAGGTGCTCATGAATAGAAGTTCTATTCTTCATTGTCAAATTATATAGCTTCTTCTTGAGAAAAATCTTGTTCACTATAGATTGATCATCATACACTTTGTGGAGGCTAGCCCACAAAACCTTTGTTGTAATATTCACAGTCTGCACATTGAATAAAATCTTATCTTCCAATGCTAAAAGTAGATCTACTTGAGCAATTTCATCTTTTTCAGTAAATTGTAGATCTGTCATACTTGCTGGTTTAGACTCTTGCCTTTGAGAGTAACTGCACAACCGTCCTTAACCAAAATTACATAGATCTTAACCTTTCATATAGCAAAATTCTTCCTATTAAACTTGGGAATTTCAAACTTAGTTGTGCTCTTTGACATCTTGCCAATTTCCAAAAATAACACACCAACAAAACCGATCTGACCAAGCTCTTGTACCACTTGTTGGGATTTTTCACACTACAAAATCCTGAGACGATTTAAATATTTGACAAGATATGTAAGCAATATTTTAGCTCATATATCACAAGCAAACAAAATAGAGAACATAGAAATTTTCGTGGCCCAAATCCAGAGGGAAAAACCACAGCCCAAAATTTCCACTATGATGTAATAATCCAATTACTGTTATTAATATTTGATCCTGAGAGACAAACTCTCTCCACAAAAAATTACCTGAGTAAAACTACTCCCAATAACAACGCTGAGTAATACTACTCCTATATAAACTTGAGTGAAACCACTCCCAATAATCCTTTAGAGAAACCTCTCCACAAACACATATCAACAACGAGTAATACTACTCTTGTAAAAACCCAAGTGAAACCACTCCCAATCATCTTTGAGAGAAACCTCTCCACAAACACATATCAGCAACTATCAATCACAACTAATATTAATCTAAACGGGGTGAGAATATCAAAAACAAACTAAATTGGTGTTGATCTTGATACAAGAATCCACTTTGGTTGAAGACTCGATGAAGAACACAATTTAATCGATCTCAATTAACAAAGCATGACCTCCTTCTCACAACAAAAGTTTTTCTCTTCTTCAAGCTAGGCACCCTCCGAAAATTGATCTGCTTCCTCAAAAGAGGCTCTCTAACGACAAAACCCTCAAAGTTTGGCTTAAATAGCCCCAAGAATCGTCCAAAGCGTGTCCAAACTCGACTTGGATTCGGACCCATGTTGCTCACAGTGTGTGTGAGTGAGCGCCTGGGCGTCCTAGTGGTGAGCGCCCTTTTGTTTTTCTTTTGCCTTCGCTGCTTGCCACTTGTCATTTCCTTCATCGTTCTCCGCTCCTCATGGGAGGAATACTCCAACAAGATATTTTTAATTAATAAACAATATTCATATTCAACTCATATATCTCTCCATTTACTCCAGCTTCATGTCTGGTGAATTGAATGTAAAAATTCTGGGTGCTGTGGTACCTTTTTGCAAATGCTTTATGGCTTTGCTTTGGCGTGGAAAAGTTATCTTATGTGAAATATTAATTTTGTTTTGTTGGTGGCAACTGCCATCTCATAAATCTTCCCAACTTCAACCCTCGTCTAGGTTACTTAATTTATGCTTTGGTGTTATTCAGGATTGATGATGGAACAAAAAGGCCCATGTTACTGGACAGGAGTAGAGGCATCCTCAAGTCGAGTGGTTGCGAGGGTTCTGGAGTAAATTCCATGTAATGAGGTTTTGGATTTTTGATGTACAATAACTTTTTCGTTCTTCCTTTTATGGCTCTTTCCACATTCTTTTATAAGTACAAAGATAATATGTAGCATTAATCAATTTTTTTGTCTTTCAACAAATAGGCCAACTAAAAGTTTTTCAAGTTGTGTTTCAAATCACAATGTTCAACAAGGAAGGCTTGTTCGAAGTAGCAGCAGAAGAGATGCACAGGAAGAGGTACATGGTTGTTATGTTATTTATCTCTGTCTTTACTATATCCTTTTAAAATTTGCATATGTAAGTTTTTTATTCTTCAAAGCACAAAGTGGCGAAAAGATTGGAATTCGCATAGCCTTCTAAATAATTTTTTGTGGGAAAGAAATGTGTTGTGTGCTGCTTTTTTATGAGAAGGAATCTTGAAGTGCAATTGTGGTAGTAACTATTAGCTACCTTCATAATGTTCTGAAAAGTTTTGATGCACTTCATACTTTTTGACTCTGCACTTAATTACAAGTAAATTGCACTATACCTAACTGATTCGACAACCTCCATCACTAATTGAAACGACCATAAAGTTTAATCAGTGGAAAGCAAGTTCAGAAAACTTTACCTTATTGTAAGTAAAAACGCCATCTCAGTGTCAAAACGTTGACATAAGGTTGTCAAATTTACAAGCCTCTTTCATCTTAAAAGTTAAGCCCACTAATGAAAAATTAAATGACTCTTCCTCTTATTTGCGCAGGGTGGTGGAGAAACACCGATGAGGAAGAACCAAGCAACCACAGGGCGTCTTGCTGCATCACACCATCCAAGTTATATGGGTGCAAAGTACAACAGTAGAAAGGTTCAGAGTCTACATCATTGCCAAACACACTGATTAGTAAAGAAATTTTAGATTTCCTCGTACTAATTAGTTTGTCTTCCTTGAAGAACTGCAGGTATCATCTCAATCTGTGGATCTAACCAGAAATGGAAGGAAACCATGGCGTTGAACTGAGAACTACTGACATCGAGTGTTGATCCATCATCACCAACATCCCACAGTCACCTGAACAGGTCAGCCATTGTTGTGCAGGATAACTTTAAAGATGGGCATGGATGTCGATCCATTGTATGTTTTGGTTGCTTGATTCACAACGAGATCAAGGATTCCAAAAAACCCGAAATTCAAGCTTCAAATTGTGCCATAAACAAGTGAGGAATGTTGCATGTTTTACATGGTCGTCAAATGATGTGGTTGTATCACCAAATTAGAACACATTATCTTCTTTACTGTGGAAAATGTTGTCAACTTCTAAGTGCCAGAATCTGACCACCCAAGAAAGTATTCATCTGGTGGTGCACACTTCTTTTAGTTTATTGTGATATATGGCGCTATTGATTAGAATGTTAAAAGTCATAAATTAGAGTGTTATTGTATGATAGAGCGAGCCTCGTCTTATTATGTATTGAAGACAATGATTCTAAAGTCTTTTGATTCATGTGATTATATAAATGATATAATATGATTGTTATAGCAGTATGCTATTTAATTTTCTCGTGAGGTTGGTTGTATTTTGTCTTGTCTTTGTGATGGGGTCAAAACATACTCACCTGGATGCTGCCTCATATGCGGCCTACGTTAGAGATGGATTTTGATTTTAGAGAGAAAATTTTAATCAAATGGTGGGGAGATAATAAAATTTGAAGTTATATTATTATAATTTAAGCTATTAATTTTATTTGTATTGTATTTTGATTAGTTGAAATTCTTACTTTCATTGTAATTTTTTATCCCTTTTATCGACAAGAGTTGATATATTGAGAGTGGGTGATTAATAAGAAATCATAATTCAAGTTTGGGTGTATTTAGTGTCGAAGGAGATGAAGAATCCCTCCCTTATTTTATGAGACAACCATCTTATCCTCATTCCTTCCCCTTCCTCCAACCTTTTTTTAAATAAAAGGACCAAAAAAACCCCTCAATTCAAGCTAGTTGTACATGCAACTATAGGATATATAAAAATCATCACATTAAAATAAAAAAACCTGTAGTTGATCATCATCACATTTTCGGTTATTTTTGGGCTTTGGGTTCTACACGTAAGAAATTTAACCCTACTCATTTGAATCGGCCCAAGGTAAGCTCGAGTTGGGTCAAGGTTTTGGGCTCCATTTGTCGACCTCAAGCAAAGCTCAACTCAACTTGATAAAACAACAAATTAAACCGAGCTAGTGCGGGCCGGCTCAAGTAGCTTGCCATCCCCAAATAAGAGCCCCTTTGAAGCCCAAAGGAATTAAGAGTTGTCGTGACTCATAATAAGCTGGCCAAGTTAAACTGAGCTAGACTCAAAAGGTGTAATTACTCGATTTAAGTGTAATTTGAGTAACTTAAATTATCTATTCAAGATATTTAATTTAAATTAAAATTTAGAAGCACATCTCGACTAGTTTTTTGGGATCTCATGGTCGACCAATAATTTTAGAGATTTTTTATGTTATTTTATTATTTTTATATTTTTAATATGGATCTTCCAAAATACTTAGCTCTAACTAGGTTTACTAATTTACCAAACATTCACAATTAAATATAGCAAAAATGTTGAAGAACGTATTCATAGTATCAGAAAAATAATTAAAAATTCAGTTAATTTAATCAAATCTAGTTTAAATATAAACAATTATGAGAGAAGGTTCTATCATAATTGATTTAATGATTTAAACGAATATTATTTAATCAGTTTATATGTAGTTATAAAGCCATTTCTACTTAAATATTAAGTTTAAAAATTTTAATTATCAAACTTTCAATTTGATGAATTTACTTATTTACATTATTTGTTTATAATTTCTAATACTAAGTTAACATAGTCTATATAGTCGAACATTTTATAGTTTACTAATGCGAAAGTGTTTCAGATAATTTAATAATTAATGAATTTAACAATATTAGGTTTATTTATACATAATATTTAACTAATTTATTCATACATTAACCGGTTAACCGACAATTAAATGGTAAAATTTTAATTATAACAGAATTTTATAAATTTAAATAATAGTTTAGTTGTAGTAAAAAAATTTTAAGTAATAAATAATTATGATTATAATTAAACTCTGAGCTTCTTTTATGTGAGGGAGGCAACAAAAGCCAAAACCATAGCACTCTTTCTATCCTCTTTCTCTTCATTGGAAAACAATGGACTCCTCCACACCGTATCTTTCCGACGAAGTAGAAGACACGCCCACCATTATCAATCTTCTTCTTCTTCTTTTTCTTTGCCGCCGCCATGTTCTCCTCCCTTCGATGTTGCAGGAGGTCGTTTACTCCAAATGTTGAGAATATAGTATTGGGGCTAGTCGGAATCAATGCGGGAGTTTTTATGCTGTGGAGGATAATGAAACCTTCGTTTATGATGGATAGTTTTACGGTATGTTTTCTATATTTCCTTCAAATAAGTCTAGTGTTAATGAAATTTAATTACCATCAACTTTAGTTATTGTGCCTGCCCAATGATGACTGATGTTTCTTGGTGCAGTTGACAATGGAGAACTTTCAATCCTGGCGTCTGCACACACTGCTTACTTCCGCTTTTAGCCACATAGATTTGAGTCATCTTGTTTCTAACATGATTGGACTTTACTTCTTTGGCATTATGCTTCTTTATGCATGTCATTATTCATTCGTAAATGAACTTCTGGATAATATGGACCATTCACTGCAATAATATTTCATCTACAATGTTTGTTTGCACGTGTATTTTGCAATACCTGATCTAATAGACTTATTTTTAAGACAATGTCACCAATCTAAACTAACAAGGTTGTTGTGGGTGTTCTTTTTTCTGGATTTCGAAGTCTATTAGGGCATGATAACATGAGGAGAATTTGTGGACCTCTAAGAAATAGAAATAGCCGGCACTGAGTGGAATATTTTACATTAATTAATGTTGTAAATCTGGTGGGTGTTGTTTTTCTTTGTCTGTGCTAATATTTCAACTCGTTTAAGTGCAAAGAAAACGATATTGTTCCTACAAACTTCTATAAATTATGTGAATATGAAAAGCAAAACTCTGAACCGTACGTATTTTTTTATCATGATTTTGTTGTTGGACAACCTAAGTTCTTTTTTTTCCTTTGACAATGAGATAGCACAAAGGTTTGGACCCATTTTTCTGGTAAAGTTGTACATTACTGGAGGGCCTGTTGGTTCATTATTCCTCTTAATGCATGATGCGTTGATCCACTCATTGTCAAAGGTATTGTATCCAGTACATCAGCTGTGTTTACACTTTTTAATGTTTCATTCAAAATTATTGACGATTGGGGCTCTCTTTTTCTTTTTTGCCTCCATCAACTTGTGTTCAAGACCTAGGATTTGCTTATCGAAGTAAAGTGTTGTTTGAGCTTTGGGATCTAAACCTTCTATCTTATTTATATTTCTATCAAAAGGAAACTGGTAGCTTTTTGATTTGCTCACTTTTGATAATTTATAGAATCTAAACAACTATTGACTCAACACAGTTTGCCGTTGTGCATTCATGAGTCCTTAACTGTTGGTTTTTTAAATTAAAACGTTAGTGTAAGTGCAAGTGCTACTGGTTTACGACATCGTTAGTATGCATTTACTAGAAAAATACTTTGTCATATAGAAAAATGCTGGTTGAAGCAAAAGGGTGTTAAATATTTGGGTATTTCTACCATATGCCTCTTCTCTGTTAAAATTTGATTTTCCATTTCATTTTTCACTGGTAAAATTTAAGGGGTGTATTTCATTGTCTGTTACTTCGGGAAATAAGAGACAAGGTTATTGTGCAGTGTATCTTAACTTGTATTTTATATTGTGACCCTTTCTATCTTTTTGGTACATGCAAAGCCTGGAAATAACCAATGCTGTGGTAGCATTAGACGTTGATTATCTCAATTCTTTTTCAGGGAACATTTTGTCCAAGCGTTTATGCACTGGTAAGACTTCAAATGATGCTCCAGTTCAGTTTTTAGCAAGTTGTTTGTATACACATGCCCGGCATACTTCATAAAAAAATATATAGCAAATTCGCCAATCTATTTATGTGTATGACGGTATTCATGTGTTCTTTCTCCAATGGAACAATACTTGTGTTATATGTTCTGTAAATTTTTGTTGAGTATTTAAAATTAAATGTTAAGCTTGTAACCATATTTCAGTATGTGATATATGTTGTACAACTAATGTTAAAATTCCTAAAGATTAGATGATTGTCTGTGTTTAGAAAATCATAAATATTTGTAGAGCTATGAATTCACGGAGTAGGCACAATTACTAATACACTGCAATACGGAATTGAGACAAAAAATATGTACATATATTTTTCGTTGGTTAAAGTACATGAAAAAATTTGCTAGCTTGGTATCACCGACAATATATCATGTACGGTTGTGTCCCATCAACATGTTCATGGGAAGATGCCCAATGTTGTACAATCAATAGTGTGCAAACATTAGCGAAGTTTTTAAGTATTAGGCAATATTGATTATCTGTTTATGTGTTGCTCTTTAAAAAGAATTACTAGGAAACATTCAAAAAACTTGTTTTTGAACATGTTTTTTATTTTTGTTCCAGGGTGCAAGTGGAGCGACTAGCGCAATTATCTTACATGATATTTTTCTTTTTCCTAACAACACCTTCGATTTTCATTTTATTCCTGTTCTTGCAACTATCGCTGTAAGTTCTGCTCTTATTTTTGAGATTCAAAATTTTCTAGTTACCGGTCACAAGCTTGCCTTTTATGTATATTTAGGGAACCATCATGATATAATCAGATGTTTGGAGAACTATGCAGGTAAGTTTGATATAGATTCCAGCTCTCACTTTAAGAGTAATTTTTAGAAGATGGGTACACTTTTCTGTTTCTTCCACCTCCTCATTCTTGCTTCCAAAGTTGGTGTCTGGTCTTGCATTCAGTCTTCATTTCTTTCATATAATAAAAACCTCTCTTTTGGCCTTTCTATATTCTTCAAAAGCATCTTTCTATGGGCAAGGTCTCCCTTGCGAAGCATGGTTTTGTCTAAAAGAAAAATATGGGCCAAAATTTCTAGTAATGATAGATGGAAATTAGATAGAGAGGTCAGAAACGTAAACATGGATCTTAACTTCGTTCTCTTGCAATTCAAAAGCATAAACAACTTCATCCCAGAAATTATAGTAGCATGACACTAAATGAGCTTGCAATATATGCTAATGATATTGTTCTGGCCATTGCACTTCGACAGCCCAACTGTCAAATACCAGGAGCAGCTCACTTGGGAGGTGCTGTTGTTGCTGCTCCATTCTGGGCAACAATCAAGAAGGGTTGGTTCTGAACTTTGAGTAGGTGCTTTTATTACTTAAATTTTTTAAAAAAAAAATTACGTAGCATTGTGAGTGGTTTATTCATATGTTTGCTTTACTTCTTGTACAGGGTACTTGTGTGCGCAGATGAGATTTTCTATCCTGGTTCATCCCCTTGTGAAGAAACTTTTTTGTATTCGATTAAATTCGTCGACTTATTCAACTTAGTATAAAGCGGAATTCTATTGTCTGTGTTCATCATTGGCAAATGAATAGAATACAAATTGTTGGGGTTTTTTTTGTTAGGGCCTATGTTTGTTATCTGGAGCCTTGACTTATCTGATTCGCTAGTCGCATTTCTTTATTTAAATGCTTGGTCATCATGCTTGTTGAAATTTTCTTAGAAATCTGCCGCTTTAAGCCTTGCGTTCATATTGCACTTCATGAAACATTATTTCTATGAACCAGCGCAGCCATTCTTGTTACTTGTCCTTCATCGATGTATATTTTCACCTATGAAAAGAGAAGCGTGTAAACCCGCAAACAGCATTCATTGGCTCTGTCGTATCTTATCTGTCAATTGTCTTGATTGTGGTCGAGCCTATGATAAGGAAGAATTGTGACTTTTGAGTTGTGATGGTTTGTTTTTTGACAGGGGAAGTCACACTGTCATAGGCCTTGAAGAGCTAAGGAACAAACATTCCTCCAACAGATAAATGGGTACGTACAGATGGGGCCATTGAAGGCCAAGAGAGAAGGTGCCTAGTGGTTGCTTGGAAACATGGGCAATTGGGTGTGAAAGAGCTTGTCTAAAAGTGTCTGTAAATGCATTCATGCCAGCCAGCCATTGCCAACAATGAAAGGTGAACCACTGATGAGGGCCAACCCAGCTCTTCAATTGTCTCTCTGTCTTTACCAACTGGCAAGGATCTTGACACCCCCCTCTCCCAAAGTCTTTGCTTTCAAGTGATACCCTTCTCTTCTCTTGTGACTTAATCTTATTCTGATGATCCATCCCCATTCCCAATCATCATCATCGTCAGGCCCAGGAGGATCTCTCCTTTCTTTACTCTTGTATTCTCTCTTTCGTTGGTTTAGGAATTTGGTTCTTTATACTATACACCTTTTCTACATTATCATCAGTATCATCGTCCACAATATACACTCAAATCCAAATTTTATTTTTGCTTTGACTATATTTTATTTTGTTCCCCCGCTTTAGTCCATTATTATACAGCATGTATCATATCAGATCACAGTGAGCACCTAGATATTCTCCTCGGGCATTCTAATTTAATAATTTTTTACCTGCTTTGATTCAAACACTTACTCTATCAATGAAACCTGATAAAGGAGGAGGGTTGCCAAGGAAGGATATTTGCCTCTCCTATTTATTTATAATCATGGATTTTAGCTTAGAATCCATACTTGGGATATTATATTAAGTAAAAGATGATTTCATTTGGTCACTCTCACGTCAGGTACCTTCATTTTGTCCATATAATAACTATTTTTATAAACTCAAAATTCGGACTTGGTTCAGTACCTCACTCGTAAAGTCAATCCAGACTTAACTCCAAGCATATTATGACTCTTTAATATTAAAATTTTAATTATATAAATAAGAAGTTATATAAAATAAGTATATATTATTTTTATGACTGTTGAAATTAATAAATACGTGATTTATATTATTAAAAAGTATTAAGTTTGCTAATCTAAAATAATAATAAAATATTTTTTGTAATTTTTATGACTCGAGTGAACAAGTGAATTATTAAATCAATCGATATAAATTCCTCTACGAAGTTGGACTTGACAAGCTATATAGTCAACCTGACTCAAAAGAATTTTTGGAATCAAAAAATAATTTTAAAGTTATGATCATAACCTACTTAGTCTAAAGTCCAACTTAATATTATGTAATATATATATATATATATATATATAAATATTTAGCATAAGCCTAGTTTAATTCAAAACAAAAAATCATCCACAATTGCAAGTTAGAAGGGTATAAACATTCTTTTTTTTCAACGCATCCTCACGCAAAAGATATTTATACAAACTCCAAAAAGAAAAGAAGATAAAATATATAACGAGTTTGTCTTGGCTAAAAAATAAACAAAAACGGAGGAAGAAGATATCTGACGTTGCAGTGGAACAAAGACGACAGCCGTACGCAATTTGGACCGTTGACATGTGACACAGCTCGGAGTTGTCAGTCAATAGATGCGCATGTGCGCATGTCCGCCCACAATTGGCCGCTGTTCAAATCCGGACATGGTTTTTCAAATGAGCTAACCATTTTTTTCATCAACTAATTATCTGGACCGGCTGTTCAATAATCTATTTTTCTTCTTCATGTAACCAAATCTAAATTCCTATTGTCTTGTCAACACACCTAATTTAAAAATTTTAAAAACTAAAAAAATTTCAGACAGCCATGATTATAACTAAATATTTTTTTAGTTTTATTATTTTAATTTCATCGTATTTGTGTAATAGTTCTATGAAAATTGTCCACTGATCCAAATTCAATATAGATTCTTCCATGATACTATATATATATATATATATATATATATATATATATATATAAAAGCTATACCTCGTATAGTTTATACACTTTTTATTTTAACTAATTTAATAAGTCCCATATTTTAAAAATTAAATAGATAAATAATAAAAGTAATGATAAAATTTTAACACAATCTAATATTTTAAACCTTTTTTATCTTAATTATCAAAATAATTGTAAAAAAATTAATTTTAAAATATTTATTAATTTGTGCATCCTTTAAAAATTTAAAGTATGTGATAATGATTTAAAAAAGTCAAAATTTTATCAACCTTCTGTTTATACACCATAATTTTAATATTTATAAATATTTTTTGAAACCTATTAAAAAAATTAAAATAAATATATGGTTCATAAAAGCTATATAAGGCATAATTCATATAAATTTATATATATATATATATATATATATATATATATATTCACACACACATGATAAATTATATTTTTCATTATCGTCTAAGTAGGTTATTTAGTTTTATCTTATTATAATAATAAAGCAAATCCTCGTTATGTTAGATGATAGATTCAAATTTTTTAAATACTTAAATTTGAAAAAGTGGTGATTAAGCATATTAAATGTTCTCCACAATAATCATTAATGGTTATTATAATTTGCATAATATTTTCATTAATCTCTAATAATCATCATTCCAATATACAAAGTAAATTTTGTCCCATGTAATTTGAAACACAAGTATTTATTTATATTCATATTTATTCCTCTCACGATTCATTTTATTTTTATCTCTTAATTATTCAATGACTGATAAAATCTGAGAAATTCTAAATAATAGGCGTATATAAGTACACAACTCACGAGTCACAAACCAGTTTTTTTTTAAAAAAAAGTCACAACCAGTGGACTATGAAATGCGATATATATATTTTTAATTTTGTAATTTGCAATTAGCATTTAATTACCGGCAAATGAGAGGCGACGGAACCGGCTGCAGCCGGTACAAATTTTGCCGATATAGTCAGCAAGTGGCCGCAGCCCACTTGCCGCACGTTCCCTTGCCCATTCTCCCGGTTAAACCGGCCGCTGCTAGACTGCTGAATAGCCGTACCGCTTTCCTATGCCCACAGATACAATGCTTTGGGAAATAACCAAATTACCCCGCACCACTCGTGGCATCGAAGGCATTTTTATTTTTATTTTTTAAAAAGATCAGAATTAAAGAAGAAATTCTCCCAAATCCTAAGCTAAGAGTAAGCAGAAATCCCATAAGTATTTATTAATAAATAAATGATTTTAATTTGTGAAAAAATTAATATTTAATTGGAATTAATCATTTTTGAAAATTTTGACCCAGAATTATACTTTGAGATTTCCCTAACAATAACAATAACTTACACTAAACACAAAGTAGGTATTTATAGGCCTATAAAATTTAAAATATATTGGAATATTAATTTAAGGACTTATTAAAAAGAAAAAATCCTCCAATTTGATTAGTAATATTCCAGCAAATATTTAAGTAAAACTTGTTAATTTATAGGGTTCCTAATTTAAATAGAAAATTAATACTCCAAAATTTATTTAGTAATAAATAACAATAATATAAATATTAAATTGAGCATTAATAAACCCAAAGGATCAACCACAATGTAAATAAAGTTGAAAGATAATGAGAGTGAAAAAATAACTTCATCGTTTTAATTTAAAGGGATTTTGATTATTTCTTATTTGAGAGTTATGTTTTTTAAGTGAAGAAGAAGAATAATTATGTTAATGTTTATATATACTTCCACTTCTTAGATTAGTATAAAAATGAATTATATTGATAATATATATATATATATATTATTAAAGAAAGCCTAAGCAACATAATGAAAGACTAATAAATTTAAGTCATCGAGTTATATTTACATATGAAAATTTTAATACAAGGCTTGAACCATATGACATGTGTAACTTTAATATATAGAACAAAATGCGATGAAGTGCTCTAACAAGTCTCTTCTCAGCTATTAGCAGGAGGCTCAAAACCATCCTAACTTTAATATAAACACACAGACCATGAAAAGTCTAAAAAGTTTCGGTACTCGATCTCAAAAAACGTTACATAAAGAACATCTCCGTACCCATGTATACCACAAATTCAATATAGCAAAATGGTCATTGAAAAACTGATTAGATCCAAACACCGGCTCTATAAATTTGACCGCAAGTGATTTGATAAAATTAGTACCATGCATAAGTATAATAAAGTTCTTAATCACGTTTATTTAATGTCATTGTTAGAAAATGCACAAACATGCATAAAAATATAATTTAATTAAATAAATCACATATATGATGTGTTTATGTGTAAAACCTATGACTCGAGTTAGAGTTTTATATTAGCGAACCATTCAGTTCAACGTTAGTTCGAGTTGAGTCAGTTTTATAAATAGTGTGCTGAACCAAGGCCAACTGTGAATTATAAGCGATGAGGGTCAAATGTACCTGAGTATATGATGATAACGTTGGAAATAAGTGAATCCTAATTAAAACAAGCACACAAAGAGGTAGAGAAGAGAGAAAATACAAGTAATTTTTAAAGAAGTTGTCACTGGTACTCTTCTTTTCTGTCCTATTCAGTCTTTTAGTTGGATAGGTTTTTAGCTTCACTATGGCAAACTATTTATACAACTTACAAGCAATGAGCTAGGCCTCTGTCACAAGCACTCCATAAACGCCAAAGAAAGCTTGCGCTCCCCTATGAGCCTCTAATAAGTCTTATTTATCCAATGCTAAGTGCCAAGAATCTTAGCCAATTGGATCCAAACACCCTTGGAGTTCCACCAATAAGAAACTGCCTCCCCTTACAAGCTTACATCTTGAGCTAAGAGAGTCCTTTAGCGAAACACCTCATTCAAAGTAAGATGCTCACCCACTCTCCCTACACTTAAGGAGATTACAGGCAGCTCAAACACACTAAACTAACCACATATAAAAGATTTCTTCTTGGTTACACAATCAACACCTAGGAATATAAGCTAATATGTCATGTCAATCCTAACAAAACTTGAACTTCTAAATTAATCGAAGAGAGTCTAGGATAACAAGAGGTGTTCAAAATACACTCCCCAAGGCCATACTTATAGGTTTTCCATGCTTCCCAAAATAACAGCCATTAAGATTTGAAACT
This sequence comes from Piper betle, assembly GCA_033002965.1. Lineage (NCBI taxonomy): Eukaryota > Viridiplantae > Streptophyta > Magnoliopsida > Piperales > Piperaceae > Piper > Piper betle. The sequence goes on along the minus strand of JAURVB010012269.1, from coordinate 146,746 downwards.
CTCCCAAAATTTGATACTTCTCGACTATTGACCAAACCTTAGGTCATTAGTTGTTGAACCATTGACTGAAAGTCAACCAAAGGTTGAACTCCATTCTTCCTTGGCATACACCGCATGTCCTTGGTTACCGAAGTTCTAATAATCGAAGCACCATACTTGAACACTTCATTTGATTCTCAAAATTTGATTTCTTCCATTTGTTGCTTGATGCTTCTTCTTCACTTGAAGTCTTGGATGATCTTGATTCCTTTGATGATACATAAACTTCTATGATTATAATTAGAGAATTTACAATGTTTAGACAACTCCAATTCATTGTAAACTCTCTTAAGTAATTCATGTCAATCCTTATAAAAGATTCTTTAAACTTGTCTTAACTCTTCAAGCTCTAGCCTTATAGTCATAGCATCTTTATTACTTTATTTCTATACAAGAAGTTATTCCAAAACAATGCAAGATACCACATCACTTATCATGATGATTGTGTCTTGCAACCTATGTCCAATATAGAAAATTGACACTCTAGAATGAGTGAGCCGTTCTCATTAATTGATTATAATTGTATGCCAATGAGATGACTACATGCTATAAACTCATATCTTCCCTACATTTATGCACACTCCCTTAGACATGTACCAATTACAATATATTCACTCTCCCCTATATCATATGAATAAGTATTTCATTACAAGGAGTTACATAAACACGTATAACACTCATCATCTCCTCCAAGTCCATGCATTCTTATATAGTTCATATTTAAGATGATAACCATCAAAACATGGACCCAACACAAATAAAACTAGACGTTGATTTCTTAGTAGCCACACAACCCTAATAATGTGAATACCTATTACTTGCAAATCAAAAGCTTGACAAGACAAACAAAAAGATTTAGTCCTCTTTAAATGTCTCATAACTTGATTAATAACTTCCCAATGATTTTTACCAGGATTAGATTAGAATTTGCTTAAAATATTAACTGTAAAAGAAAGATTTAAACAAGTACACATAAAAACATACATGAGCCTACCTATTGCAGGAGCATAGAGAAAGATTGACTCATCCAATTTCTCAAAAATTGAAGACAGACAATCATAGCTATTGAGTTTATTCTACTGTCAAACGGTCGATTATCTATCTCAAATTTGGTCAAGAGAGTGTTGATATAAGTTCCTTGGGCTAGATTCAATTTTTGAAAAGCTTTATTACTAATAATTTTAATCCCAATTATGTAAGATGTTTTTCCAAGATCCTTCATTTTAAAAGTATTAAACAACCATTATTTGATTTCCATAAGCAAAGATATATCATTTGTGGCTAGAGGAATATCATCATCATATAAAATAAGGAATACAATCTTATCTCTTGCTCTTGTGATGTATACACAATAGTCTCTAGGGTTTTGAGTAAATTCATAACTCATGAGAGATTCATGAAATCTAATATTCCATTGCCTAGATGGTTGTTTCGAACCATAAATGAATTTATTTAATTTGCAAATTTTAGTTCCACTTCCTTCTTCAATATATCTTTCTGGTTGTTCTATATAAATCTTTTCATCAAGCCATCTATTTATGAAAATAGTTATGACATCCATTTGAAGTAACTTATAGTTATAGAAGGCAACCAAGGTGAATATCACTCGAATAGACTAAATTTGGGCTAAAAGAGAAAAGGTTTCATCGTACTCTATTCCATTTTGTTGAGTATAACCTTGTGATACCAATGTATCTTTCTATCTTTCCATATTTCCTTCGGCATTTCTTTTCCTTATAAAGACCCACTTGCATTTGATTGGATTAACTAATTCTGACATATCAACTAGGCTCCAAAGTCTATTTTTATGCATTGAATGAATATCTTCCTTCATGGCTGATATCCAAAGTTCATGATATTTATCAGAGATAGCCTCTTTGCGAGAATAAGAATCTCAAATAATTTCATCAAGTGAATTTTTCTCGTACACTTCACCATATGACAGGTAAAACATCCAGATGAAGATAATATTAAAGATGACCTCTTATCCCTCACACTATCTAATTGGTTCAACATTAAGAAAGATTTTTTCTTTTTAAATGAAGCTCCTTAAATGAAGCTCCCACCATGCTATCAAATTCTTTTTTGAGAAGTTTGGTCCCCACTATACTATCATCTTCCTTTCCAAGAAGTTTTTCCTTCTTACCAAGATAATCTTCACAATCAAAATGATCTTCAAGAAATTCAACATAGATGCTCCTAATAATTACTTTATACATAAGATCATATAATCTATAACCTTTAGGATGTGATGAGTATCAAACAAAGAAACACCTCATTGTTTTAGGTTCCAATTTATTAGTTTGATGAGTAGGAATGAGAACATGAGCCACACATCCACATATCTTCTTATATTCCAAGGAAGACCTTCAGGGCCAAACTTCAAAAAGTATAACTTTTCATTCATTATGTAGGAACCCTATTCAAAATATGAATGGCGGTGAGTTATGCTCCACCCCAAAAAAAGTTCGTAAGTTCAGTGCTTAAAATATGAATAACGGTGAGTAATGTTTCGACCCTAAAAGGAAGTAGGTAAGTTTACTCATGCTAAGCATAGACCTCACCATTTCTTAAAGTGATCTATTCCTTCTTTGTGTTACTCCATTTTATTCAGGTGTATATGTGGCATACTAAGAAGATGTTTAATCCCATTATCTCGACAAAAAGATGAAAAAGATACAAGACATGCACTCTCCACCACAATCGGAATGTATTGTCAGTTATCTTAATGTTAGTTGCATTTTTTAGACATACCCACTCATCAAACGACAAATATCCTCATGAATTAGATTCAAAATTTTCTCACTTCCTTAAACTTTGAAGGATAAAAGGTAACTTGGTCATTTTTTCATATGTACAACTTACACATGAAAGATAATTCTTTCCTTCTATATAAGTTAAGATTCCAGACTTAACAAATATATTAATTTTATTGTTAGATATATGAACAAGTTGAAGGTGCCAAATAGAAAGTGAATTTATTTGCAAAGTGGACAATGATTTAGCTTCAAACAAAATATCCGTGGATAATAGAGCTTGATACTCATTTGAATTTCAAAAAACCTTAAATATTATATCATTGTCTTTATACGTAACTTGTCCTTTTCAAAGAAAAATGAAAAACCAAGTTACTTAAGAGATATTATGGACAACAAATTCCTCCTCATGGTAGTAACATGAGACAAACATATGGTTCGAATAAATTATTATTTGAAAGATGCAACTGATAACCCCTACTCTTTAAACAAGTGTTCTATTGTCATTCCCTACATGCATGTGGCTTTTACCATCATTAATCTTTTTCATTATCTTCAACCCCTGAAAATTATTAAAACATTAACAATAGCACTAGAATTAGCCCACCAACTAAAAGGTTTGATATAACAAAACATGTATCTAGAAAAAAACCCAATTGGTTATTCCTTCTTTTAAGAGTTTCAAAATTTCTAGCCTTGGTTTTTAATAAGCCCAAGTTTTTGCGAAAGAAACAAACCTTTTGATGAACATATACCTCCACACTCTGATTGAACGATCCATTAAATCCTTCGTTGTCTTTTATCTTAATATTCTTTCCCTAAGTTTTTAATTCAATATTGCTTGCAAAAGGTTTTTTCAATTCAACGGTGATGATGCCTTTGTTTTGGAGAATCATCCATCACCATTAATGTTTTCGGTACTTAAGTTCTCAAATTCTCAACCTATTATTTCTCTATATATTATGAAAACATTTTAATATTATACCCACCCATATTTGGGCATGGTGAGTTACTCTAATAAAATCTCTATGTGAAGAAAGGAAACTTGTTGAAAGAAATTTATGTTAACCAAAAAATCTTTGACATGATATTTATTTTTTCTGTTGGTATATATATCTTTATCACTAGACATGGGTTGGTGAGTTTAAATAGAATCCTATTCAGTCCACGTTGATGTGGGCTACATTTAAAATTATTATTAATATATATTAATAACATACCAAATTAAATTCTAAAAAATATGATCACCTATAAGCTTCAAATTAAAATATTGAATATTTTTTAATTTAACAAAAATATCAATTTTCAAATATAATGATTATATAATAATATTGAAAATAATTTTAGATTAAGGTTATAATAATTAAAAATCTTAATTAAGTAGGCTTTGATAAGTACAAGAATTTTAATTTCAGAATAATTTTAATATTTAAGCCAAATTTATCATGTTTAAAAATTTTAATTTGGATAAAATTTTCAATTCATCAAGAACATGATTACATCGTACAATATCTATCTAGGTTATGTTGAAGAAATAGAGTAGTGTAGCCAATCCAAGTTTGGGATAATTCCGATTCGTATCTAACTTAAATAAGTCATATTCAATAAAATTTATTTTAAAATAATAATTATTTATTATTTATTCTTTATTCTTATATTAAATTTTATATCACTTATATTATTTTATTTAATTAGAAAAGATACATATGAGATATGAGTTTGGCGGATTCGGATCTACGAATATGATAAATAAAATAAATATAATCTTCGGATTTAAAGATTTGAGTTCGAATTTTTAAAAATGAAATGAGTGTAAATAAAATGAGTGTAATTTCAGATTTAGATCAGGCTCGAATTTTTGGATTCGGATCAAAATATTGATATAACCATATTTTATCTATATTCACCCTTCCCTATCATGCAAATTGTTAAGTATTTGTCTAATTTAATTTTCTTTTGATGTTATCATTTATTATTTCCCAACCCAAAATAGGCTGCACTAAAAACTCATGTCTTAATTTTTCTTTGAGATTGCTTTGAATCACCCTCAACTGCGTCTATTAAATATTTTTGAATCCCCCGATATGACACAAACTCTCACTCATGATTATTATTTTCTTTTATTATTGTAAAATACCCTGATCTATACTAACTATTTTTGGAAATTTTATCAATATTTTAATATTTTATGCAATTATTATATTCTAAATATGCACATTTTTATTTAAATAAAAAATGATTATTTGCGAAAATATAATTAATTTATTTATCATAATACAGATCTTTAAAATAAATTTTAAATATATCTGCCGAGGGTAACCTCCTGGCACACGAGCGAGGGCATTTCGGACCGACAGCCGCAAAAGGCAACAAAGGGGGACGCTCCGGCGGAGGTGCGGGCGTGGGTCGGAGATAGGGACCGAGGTCCGGACAAATCGGCGCGAACAGAATCATGTAGGCTCGTGCCCCCTACCACGTAGGTTCGACTTCCTCCCGAGCCTCCCGGTTCGGCACTCACAGCTGTTGACAGGCTGGCCGCAACCCCTCTCCCCCTCTCTCCTTCCCTTCCCTTCCCTTCCCCTCTTCTCTCCAACCATTTTTTTTTTTTGTATTTTGGGTGCCATCACCGCCTCCACCACCCCCACAACCCACAACCCAGGAGCACCGTCGCGCATCTCTCTTTTCTTCCTATTCTGGGCCTCCGGTCCGAGTCGCTGGTGGAGGTGGTGGTGTTCTTGGCTCGGTGGAACTTTGAGCCTGCGGGGTGTGAACGTGGAGTGGAATGTTGCCCTGGATGGGTGTTTGGATCTGAGGTATTGAACTTTATTTTTTTTGGTCTTTTTTATGGCCTTTTTTTTTTTAGTGCCGATGCTTTGTTCTCTGCTGTTTTTTTATTTTTTATTTTTGTGGTCAGTTTGGTGGTGTTAAGAGTAGTTGTGTTTTGATCTGTGTATAGCTGGGAAGTAGAAGGAGGGTGGGGGGTGGGAATGGGTTGTGAAGTGTTGCCTAGTGTTTGTGTCTGCTTTGACAGGGGAAGTGGTTTTATGAAGTGTTGTCTAGTGTGGGCTTGATTTAGTTGTGATGTGTGTGTGTGTTATCTGCTGTTGCTGTTGTTTGATGGTTAGGTTAGGAACTAGAATGATAGTTTGATGCCGAAATTTATGCATGGCTGCCCTGATTTGTAAGTATTTGATAACTTTTACTCTGAGACTGCTGATCTAGTTCCGCGGTAGAATTTTATATTGGGTATTCTAAGGCAACCAGTTTGGGATTTGGAGGTAAAGATGTTGTTAATGGGGATAATTGATTGCTTATTAGGGCATATTTGGATAGTTGGCGTATTGAATTTGAGGTCCTATACTGCTGCAATCTAAGTGTTTGTGCTACTGGAAATTATATTGCAGGCAAGGAGGGAAATTGTTTGGGTTTTTTTTCAGACGTTACTGAGTCAGTGAATTGTTTTTGGTGAATGCAACATGTGTGTGGTTTGAGAGGGGTGTATTGTTCCATTAATAGTTGGAAGGGGCTGGGGAGCTCTTCTTTGTGAGGGGAACCGTCTTCCCTTGTGCCAGAGGAAGGCTATTCTCGTATCCATGCTGGCAGAGAGCATGCGTAGAATCTGCAACTTGGGTAATGCTCCTGACCAGACTTGTTGCCGATGCATTCGGTGTGGTCACAATCTGTCTAGTTTCACTCCTGGCCCTCCTCTGCTTCTTTTGCATTGTCAAGTTAATCTACATCCGGTCTCGCATCCATCGCGAAGGTTACAGTCCACTGAGCTACTTTAATGGGCCCTGGGTCATCCGCTTTAGCCTTGCCTTGGTCATGCTTTGGTGGTGCTTTGGTGAACTCGTCCGACTGACGCTTATCAGAGGTAGTACACGGTTGCTTCATGCTCTAACGTTACAATGGCAGCAAAACATCTGCAAGTTCTACATTGTTTCGAATGTGGGGTTTGCAGAACCGTACCTCTTTTTCACCCTAGCTTGTGTCCTCCATTCTTCTCTGCAGAGGAAAGAAGTAGGGAGTTTAAGTTTCCATTGGAACAGAAAGACAATTAGTTACATTCTCATATTGTGCTTGCCAGTTTTTATCCTTCAGCTCTTATTTGTTATGTTTGTTCCCAGGCTGAATAATGTCCCAAACTACAAGCGGAAGTTCCCTACTTACTTTACAAGTACAAGTTCTGCTTCTCCGTTTGATAATCACAATGACATAGTCCTATGTGCCTATCCTTTGTTCAGTACAATTCTGCATGGGATGTTTGTCGTCCTGGTTAGTTCCTATCTCATGTATCAGGGTATGAAAATGGTCTCCTTGGTAATCAACAGGGGCTTGAAAAGGAGGGTTTTCTTTTTAGTCTTTACCATTGTGAGTACACTTCCACTTAGGGTGTTATGTCTTGGATTCTCGGTTCTTTCACACCCTGGTTACTTGGCATTTGAAGCAATTGTTTTCCTGGCCTTCTTCATGCTTGTGTCATGTGCTGCTGTGGCTATTATCGTCCTTGTTTACTACCCTGTGGCAGACTCCCTAGCTGCAAGGTTGAGGAATGGTCATACCAGAAGCGGAACTGAATTGCTAACTGGTTCTCTAAATGATTTTGATGGCTCAAGAATGGTCAGTGTGAATCTCCTCAGGACTTCTCCCACTGTCAGTACTGGAAGGAACTCAGACGAGTCTATGAAGGGTGGCTCCATCTCGTTCAGGACAATGATAAAAGATGAGCTACCTGCGGGGTTCGATGGACTGGGCCTTTTTCCCTCTAGCAGTAACAGCCTCCTTTCACCTCCTGGCTCTCCTCAAATACCAGGCCGACCAATGATCCCTCTCAGAGAGTTTGCTGAACTTTAAGCATGGAGGCTCTCGTGGTTGTCAATTGTGTTCTAAAAGAACTTGAACTTTGTGCAAGGGAAAGAATAATGCGCGGCTCGACGGTGATACAATGTGCCGTACTCTTGTTTCTCTTCTCCTTTTGTTTGTTTTTTATAATTTTAACTTCTCAATTAGACAATGGTGTTTCTAGGGTTATTTTTGCATTCCTCTGTTGCACCAACGGTCTTGCAGTAAATAGAACGGGAAGACTAATCGAAAAATGTTTGTGCTCTTTTTCTTTTTTTAGCTTCTTGATAATGCAAGAGCTACAAAGCCTCCTCATTTAGTGGATAAATGTTTTGGTGACATCAAAAATTCTCATTTTGGTATGCGATGTTTGAGAATTGAGCAGGCCATTCTCGAGGGTGTTTAGGACTCAAGGCTCATATAATCGTCCAAGGATAGGATTCGTAATAATGGATGTTTATGAAGTCTATTTAACCCCTGATTATTTGAAACCGGGCCTTGTCATTGAACCTTATTTTTCTGAAGCATAAAAATTATAATCGGCACATTAGCATTTGTAGCTCTTGGATGCCTTTAGTTTTCCTGGGCCCTTATTGGGCTGAATGTTTTTGTTGACGCATTTCTATCTTTTATTAGAGTCTTGTGTACATGAGTTACCACTTATAATAATTTATATATGTGATAAGATTCTATTTAGGGTATATCCAGTAAGTCTCAGCGTCTTGCTACCAATATCTTACACGGATAAAAATAAAAATAAATAATGAAGTTTGTATATTTTCTATCAATCAAATTTTTACCATCCTCTCATCTTAAACTTAATTTTTAAAATACTTGTGAAAATATTGATTTTGAATTATTTCTTAAATTAGTATATTTTCAACAAGTTTAAAAATAATTTATATTGATATAAAAAGGATAAAAAATATTACTTTTTTATTCGTACAACCATATTATCTAAGCCTTAATAAAGTTTAAATTGGATAGGTAAGTCATATAGTTATATAATATATGAGGTGTAATTTATTTGAATTTTTCTTTATTAATATTAATATTATTATAATTAGAATTTTTTACTATAAATGGGAGAATACTTTTATATTATCAAGAACTTAAAAATTATGACTAATTGCCGAAAAAAGTGAAAAATATGAATTATTTAAAGTATCTTTACTTAAATAAAAATTAAATTCAATAATTTATTTTTAAAAATAAGTAGGGGGCAGCCACCCGTGAACTTGGAGTAATTTGGTTACCCTAGATGGCTAGATTTAGCAGACGTAGGGCCTTAGGTCGACGAACTTGTCTACCCTAGTCATGGGTGCTTGACTTGGCTGCCCATGGATCGAGGCAGGCATATTGAGCCACCCCAAGCTTGTCAATGACCATTTTTATTTTTATTTTTATTTTATTTTAAATGTCAAATTAATTTTTTAATTTAGAAGATAATCTCATTATTATTAAAAATAATCCTTTTTTATAATTAGGCTGTATTTTTCCGCTACCTATTAATTTTAAAAAATATTATCTCCCATAAAAAAACTCTTGTTATTATTATTATTTAAAAAATTCAAAATTTGCACTCAGACTTATAGCATTCCACCCAACCCTTTTCTCTGGTTAATATTTTTCTTAATCCAAAATTACCCCCAATTTTTAGTATTGATCCCTTCCAAACCTTTAAATTTATTACAAGCAGTGTGCACGGTTATTGATTATGTTATTAAAATGAATATTTGCGCTATACATGTAATTGTTATATATCTAAACAAAATGCATTAATGCCATCAAAATTTCACCTTCGTTACATTACTTGCAGCATTACTTGCGTTTATATTGTATTTTACATTATTATTATACAAACATTATCAGTTTTGGCATGTAATATGTTTGTTAGTTGGATATAATTTATATATAATAATTGGCTACTAAATTATTTTTTATGGTAATTTTTTAGTTAAAAGTGCACAAATTTAGAATTTAGTTTCTCAATTTATGCAAAAGAGAATATAAATAGCTGAAAGTCCAAAGAGGCTAAATAATTGACAAAAAAGAAAAAAATTATATGATTCACAACTTTCGAAGTCTTCCAAGGTCTCAATTCATCAATTAACTCTCAATCCTATTTTACCCCCACTTACAAACAAAAAAAAAGATTGTCTGGAGGACTAAAATAATATCCTAATGGCTTCACATAACAAAAAGAAATTTGCCAGGATTTTTATTTCTGTTTCTAAAATATATTTTAAGGTTATTTTAGGCTTCATAAATGAGGTTTTTAATTTTTTTATCTATTAAAATTTGAAATGACCTTGTACAAATATATCAAAGTCCTGGAAAAAAATATAAACCCAATTTAGTCATTTCACAAAGCGGTCAAAGTCAAATAAACTGAAGATTATTTTGATAACTTAAAATAAAAATAACTTTTGAAATAACAATCGCTGTTTGTTTAGGAAGTTAAGGATTTGTTGTAATAAGTGTTACTAGCACTTGTATAATTAGTTTGATTTTATTTAATTAAAGTTAATTTTAATTACTCTTAATGGAAGAGATTTGAATTAATTAAAATTTGAAATGACCATGTACAAATATATCAAAGTCCGGAAAAAAATAATGAACTTAATTTAGTTATTTCTGAAAAATGGTCAAAGAGCTATTTTGGTAACCTAAAATAAAAATAACTTCGAAAATAACCGTCACTGTTTAGGAAGAGGTTAAGAATTTGCTGTAATAGGTGCTAAGAGTCTAGTACTTGCACATTTAGTTTAAATTTTTTAATTGAAGTTGAGTTTTATTATTGTAATTTAAATTTTAATTACTCTTAATCAAAGAGATTTAAATGAATTAAAATAATTATAATCAATCAAATAAGCGTTGGAGCGAGTTCTTGCGGCAGCCAGCCGGTGCTGGAGCAAATACCTTACCCAAAAAAATAAAAAGGAAAAAACAAAAGCGTACGGGAGGCAAAGCAAAGAAAGACTGAAAGGGGGAAGGAGTTCTCGGAGAAGGAGAAGAGAGAAGAGAGGAGAAAGAGATGGCGAGTTTTGGGGAGGCGCCGCCGGGGGACGCGAAGGCAGGGGAGAAGATTTTCAAGACCAAGTGCGCCCAGTGCCACACCGTCGACAAGGGCGCCGGCCACAAACAAGGTTCTACTTTTTATCTTTTTTCTTTTTTTTTTGTTTTTGTCGGATCAAGATCTGTGATCTGGGTCTTGATCGCTTGTTGAATTGCAGGGAGTAGTGGTGACTAAACTTGCGAATCTGTTTTTGTTGACACACGGCAAATTAGATGGGAACGATATTGTCAAACATACACAATAATTGAATATCTTTTGGATATGAAACTTTTTTCTCTTTAATTCACAATTAATATCCTCAATCGGCTGAGATGAAATACAAATTGGTGAATGGATGTTTGGTTAGATTGGGTGTCTTTTGGGTGACTGAATGTTTATTTTACCTTTATCATTTGTGTTTTATTTTACTGATATCCAAATGTTGGTTCTTTTGTAACGTTAAGTTACAGGTTGTTGTTGCCTTGGGTTTTTGGTATGTTTATTTTTTTATTAGAAAATCCATCTTATTGGGATTGTAAGTGTTTTTTTTGCATTTTGTTTCTTATATTGTCATTATTTTAATCCTGTCTATACTTAATGGTCATTGACATGATGTAAATTCTGGATCATTAGATAGAAGTCTGAATAACGTGAACTGAGTGGATCATATATTTTGCTATCTGTAAATAGATCATTTTTTATTTTTGTTCTTTCGTTTCTTGAGTTTTGTTGTTGTGTATGTATTATTCATGTGTTTGCACTCTTGATCTTGGCTGTTCCTTGATGGATCTTGCATTATTTAACACTGTGTGATCTCCTAGATGGTACTCCGGCGGATATTTTTGGCTTTGTGCGGATAAAAGAAGAATAAAGATTTGAAGTTTTTGGAGCTTTTCTTTTCTTTGAGTTCATTGTTTGTTGTTAGCTTCCCTATTGATGTTGCTAAAATAATGATTAAGGTCCCAATTTGAACGGGCTTTTCGGAAGGCAGTCTGGCACTACAGCTGGATATTCCTACTCTACTGCTAACAAAAACATGGCCGTCATCTGGGGAGAAAACACTCTGTATGATTACTTGCTTAACCCCAAAAAGGTATGTACATATTTCATGTTCTTTAGCAGATGCTTTTCTATCAGAGAGTTCTAATTCTTATTATGTGCTCAATTATTTTTAGCTAGTGTGATTCTTGGGCCTTGTTGAAGCTTGCTATATGGGGTTTCAAGTTTTGGACTTTCTCTGTGTTTAGTGATTAAGAACTTACTAACTACATGTTGCATTGTAGATACTGAACTAATAATCAAAGAACTTATTCTTTTGTTTCTGTCTAGATTCAGTATCAACTTTTATGACTAGAATGATATTGAGCTTTAGCCTTTATAACTATTGGGTATCAGGAAATGTTTAGGGTTTAATATTTTTTCAAGATTATTTTAACAATCGTCAGTAGCTTCTATGAATTTCAACATCATAATACAACAAAGTGCAAACAATGGGATGTCTGGTTGTGCAGTTTGCTAGTTTTGGATGCTAGTCCATTATGTTTTAGGACTGTTAACTTCCAACACTCATTTGAGTATGGCTATTGATGTATTCTATTGGTGGATTTGATAATTTTTAGCCATTATGGGTTGTTTTTAAGTTAATAACTGTTTTGATGGTTTTCCTATAGAAGTAACTGATCAAATCACTATGGTTTGTAAATGAAATTGGTTGGATTTTTCATGAGCCTTTGTTTACATTTAGGAGAGAATGATCGTGAACTGATTGTGTTTACATGTTTTCATCTGCAGTATATTCCTGGTACGAAAATGGTTTTCCCTGGTCTGAAGAAACCTCAGGAGCGTGCGGATCTGATTGCCTATCTCAAGGCATCCACTGCTTGATTCTTTTCAGACCATTTTTTGTGTTTGGTGGAGATGGAGAAATTTTTTGCAATAAACCCTGAGGAGTCAGGTTATTAAATGCAAAGCTTTTGATTGAAAGCAATGATATTGAGAGTTAAACATTTACTTCAAGTTTTGTCTTAACAACTTTAGATACATTCAATTAGGTAATTGTTGCCTATATTCATGAACAGTTTCTGTCTTACTAATTTTTCGTGGATTAAAGGTCTGCTGATCGTGTTATATCTTCTTCATATATCTTACTTTGTTGAGCCCCCAGCTTTGAAATTGCATTTGTCCGATGGTTGTATGTCATTTTCTCCCCGAAGTAATATCTGCGCAGATGTGATAGTAAGCTTTAGTAGGGGTGTCTATATGTCGGGTTTGGCCTGATTATATCAAACTTATTATTAAGTTAAATTTATAAATAAAATTCAATTATTTACTATTTAACTTGTTGCCTCTAATACGAAACTTGACTATTTATCATTAAAATAAAACTAAACCTAACTATTTAATAAACAACTAATTATTTAACTATTCACAATATACGTTTGGAAAAAATATTTAAATTATATAATAATAATATATGTTTTGAAAGGTGAAGCTAAGAGAAAAAATATTTCAAAAATATAAATAAGATATTTGATAATTTTATTAATAAATATTAATTTTAAGAATTAGTGAGGTATTAATCTTCAAAATTAAAGTTGTAATATAAAAATCAAGTATTAAGTACAGGGTACCCATCACTTTATTACCAAACCCAACAATTTATAACCGGGTACCCTTTATCCAAGTCAAACCTTATTATTAATTATCCAAAACCTTGTCATTGGGGTTTGGTTGGGTCAGGTTTAGTGGGTGCGTGATTGACTTAGCTGGCACCCCTAAGCTTTAGGTGGAAGTCGAATGTGGAATTTTTTTCCAAGTCATGTATGTGGAGTTGTTGCATTGGCTGGTTTCAACTTTTGTACTTGTAGCGAAACCTTCCATCTTTGGTTTTCCTCTTCCAATATCTTCTGCCATTAATGTTTCTGGATGTTTGATGTATTATTTTGTACGCCCAATATTTGGAAAATATTAAAGTTAGCTATCTCTTCCCCGGTATGATTTACACATGAAATAATTCTTTTGATGTGGTCGAAGATGGATGAAATTTTGGGTATGGGTTATGATGTTAGTATTAGCCATGATATTACTTAGATACCATATCACAAGTTCTAACATTAAAGAAATCACTCAAGCAACTTAGGGGTAGGTTGTGACGTGGTAGGGATAGACAGAGTTGCTAGTTTTTGGGGAAAGAAACTCTCGCTCTTTCTTGTTGGTTCAATGGCACCTCATCTCTGGTGATTTTGACCATGCTTCCAGCGACTTCCTTTTCCTCTTGCATTGCCGTCGAAGTTCGAAAATCATCTCCAAGAGCCCTTTTCCTTTCCCTTGCTTTCATCCTGATCTCATCATCTCTCATTCCACACTTAGAAAGGTCAAGAAGGAGGTCGATTAGGTGGTTCATTGGTCCTTGTGAGTGCCTAAATATGTAAAGAGAGGATATTAGATAATAGCATGGTGGAAACTCGACGGCGGCAGCAGATAGGGAGGGAGACAGAAATAGATGGAATCTTGGAGAAGAAGGGAAATGACAAGTTCAAGGGAGGAAGTGATGGAGGGTGTCAAAATTTAGGGTTGGGATGGCCCGAACTTCCCATGATGCTAGGGCTAAATCAGCATCATCTCCCAACAAGGAGTGGGCTCAAAGGTAAGCATCTTTGTAAGTACATGTGAGTTTAACTATTGATAGAGGGTCGGGTTTAATATGAAAATAGGGGTTAGGCCAAAATTGTGTAATTAATGTGATGATAATATTTTTGAGGAAGAAGTTGTTAATTGTTGATTTATGTGTTAGTGGATAATTGTTTGGGTAGAAATCAATGGAAGATAAATTGAGGTTAGGAGCAATTGAAATGGTTTGTTTGCAAAATCTCTTTTTATTTACAGTGTAATCTTGATCTTATAGAGAAGAATGCAATGTTGATGACTAGTAATCTCAACTATGAGATTAAATAATTTATGTGCAATCTTATATGCAAACTCTTGATATTGTCATAATTTGTGATAATAGTTAAATTATGGATAAGGGTATATGTGAATTTGATATTTGAAATTGTTAGGTACAAACTTGTATGCCTATTGGAGATGTGTCAATATACTTTGTGGAGTGGTATATGTACAGAAGTTAGTGAATACAGCATGCATGGCTTATGATGTTGTAGAGTTCAACAAACTAGTATGATGTTGGAAAATATATTGGTATACTATATGACCAGTAATGTGTAACAACTCCCAAGTGTATAGAAGTTTAATAACAAATGGTAATTTAATTTTGATTATACTATAGGTTTGACATGAGATTGTCCAAGGCATTGATAGTGGGAGAGAGGCTGAAGTACGAACAACCTCTAAAGAGGTTGCAGAAACAAGGAGCTATGGGAAGGCGAAGATATGTTATTAGGGTGGCTACAAGTTGAATATGATGATGAAATGAGAATGTAGTATGTGATGCTGTGAAACCTATATTTTTTTCATATTGTGTAGGGAAAGGCGAGGTACCAATCTCTCCTGAAGTTGGCTTGCACACCGATAAGGACTGCAATTATATTGAAAAAGGCCAACGTGAGGGACGGGCACATGGAGCTCATCAGGCAAACCCCCTTCAGCCAACTAGTCGACGGAACTGACATATTTCTTCATATATTTTTGCTTTAAGAGCTTGTGGAGTTCTCGTCCAAGGATGAACAAGGGTTTATGCTACACAACATCATTGTTCCATTCACGAGGTCAAAGGTGGCCCTCATTTTGGGCCATTCGGACAGGGGAAGGAAGCTGCACATGTAGTGTATGCTTAATCGAATAGTACGAAGTAGGTTGTTTCTAGGCTGGGAAGAGGAATTTAGTCGGAAGCTCATGGAGAAGAAGATGGAATACTTAACGCCTTTGACGAAAAGAGATATGGTCCTTGACACTGTGAGGTGCGCAATTGTGCACATATTATGCAGTTTCCTTCTTGCACCAACATGATGAAGACGGATTGTAGGGCATAGTTGCAAACATATAGCGACTTGGACAATACAATTGTGCAGAAATGGTGTACGAGTTCCTCATGGCTTCACTTAGTGAGGCTGCTGCAAAGATCTACTCACCCAACTGGGCATCACAATATGGGGGTTTCTTCAATGAGCGTTAGTTGCCCTACAAGTATTTCATAAGCCTAAGAAGAGGTATACTAGTGTGGTAATATGCAAAATAATGTCCCAAGGATGTATGAGTTGGACTAATGTGTTGTTCACTAACGTGTTTGTGTAGGTGTGGCTTTTCGAACACACTAACATATGGAGGAAGCCGATGACACTTATAATTTCCAAGGCATGTAATTGGGTTGGGTTAGGATCGTTATTGACAAAACCTGATACAAAATTCCACCACCGGAAGAGAGGGTTCTACAAAAACCTTTTTATTCACACGTGACATGATGAGGTATGTCATGTGATGTACGTTATGTTGACATGAATGTGACAAAGATGAAAGAGTTAGTAAAATAGGTTTTTTGTTATAGGTGGTCTTCATTTTAGCTATATCTCATGAGGAACGACATGTTTTACCAGTTGACACCATACAAGTTGGTTTGATGGCATGTCAATGCTGCTACGATTCTTGTAGCGATGATTTTCATTGTAATGTACGAAGTGTATTGTGTATTTGCAGGCTGATGGAGGGGCCAAGAGGGATGACCATGGACACCCGATCATAGAACTTGAGAGGAGGATGGTGAGAGTTGAGAATGTTGGACAAGCCCACCTTAGCCGTCGCAAAAGTCCCCAACTCAACCCTCATCGGAGTCCCCACCTTCTCTCCACCCTAAGGACTCCACCTATCATGGGAGGCCTCACCGGTATGACAGGTCAAATCAGAGGAGGAAGTGGTACTGCTTCAAAGTTTGTGGACAAATATTGATGCACAAGTATTGCTGACCAACATGGAGGATGAGGTGGAAGGGCTGCAAGGCTTGCAGAGGGTTGTGAAAGCAAAAGTTTGACGGACAAATATGGATGATGAGGTTGAAAGTGTTGGACAGCCTCTCTTAGTCCTCGCTGGAGTCCCATCCCTCCACTCCAATAGTTGGACCTATCATGGGAGCCCTCATCAGTAGGTGTTTGAATAACTTCAATGACGTGCAAGTATATACGGTCAAAATAAGTAATATAATGATAAATTTCCCACATAACGTACCACAGAGAAAAGAATTTACTTGCGTTAATAGTAGAAAATAGAACTAAAAGCAAAACAACAACAAAAAGAGATTTTTAGTTTAAGAAAAAATTTGTTCTAGAGTCAAATTTCCCTTAATTTGAAATTAATCTTCATTACATCTTACTCTTATTTTCTATTCCCTCGGTTGTCGATCTAGGATAATTATATGACATGGTGGCTCCGCTTCTTTAATTTCTACTTTCCAGTGATAATTGATTAATCAACAAAATAAAACATTAAGATTTGCCTTACAATCGCATATGGTGTTGTGTGTCTCCCAACCACAACAACAAACAAGTCAAAATATTCATCGTGTGATGAATTATCAATGACTAATCTAATTGATTTCTCCTAAAATCTAATTAAATCTCATAATCTAAGTAATAAGTAATTAGTCTACTCTTAACATTAAAAATATGATAATTAAAACAATCCAATTGAATAAAAGAGTAAGAGATTGAAATGACTTTAATTAAACCATATTAAGTTCCATTCTTCTCTAAAACGAAATAAAAGACCGCTCTATAATAAAAGTAAAGAACATGATGAAAAAGAAATGAACTTATATTATAAAAAGTATTAAAAATTACAACAACTAGACTACTTAATTCATTAAACTCCTAAGCCAAGAGTTGAGATATCCTATACAATAAATGACCACCCTTTTATATAAAAGATGAAATGACCATTAGATACATGAATTCAAGGAAGGTGTTCAGAAATCAGCATAGTCTAATTAATTTTGGTATCCAAACAAGTTTGCAACTCCTCGACTTGCTCAATCAAGCCATAAGTAAGGCACCCCAAAACCATTAACATTCGCTCTCATTTAAGCTTTGTGAACTCCTTGAAGTAACCATTGGGTGGGGCCAAGTATTATGACCTTTTAATTCCTACGCTTAATTTGTTTCATCTTTTTCTACATTAAAACTCCAAAATTAAATATAGCTAATAAAATATTGATTAACTAAAAAAATAAAGTAAACTGTTTCCTAATTAATAATATTTATCACAGGGATGTAAAAAATTATATTAAAAATATGGGTAAATATTGTATACTTTAAACACTTAATAGTAGGGCATGTAACACCCCAATCCGACTCACTCGTGAACTGAACCGGAAATGTTATAAGTGACTAAACCATTCACTAATTTACTTAATTTGATCAACCCAGCCTGGATCTATTCTTGGCGTCTCAAGTTAGTGATGCAAACATTCAATGCATGAATGAGATGTTTAAGCTCTAATGTTATTATAGATGAATGATATGATATGCAATCCATATTCAAAACAAAACAAACCTGTTAAAAATTCGAAAAGCAACGACTTTTAAAATAGAAATGGATAGAGTCTCCCTTAAAAGTACAATAAGGACCACCCTGTCAACAACAAACAATACATATATCCAAACGTAAAACATTGCCAAAACATTGTATTTTTCACACAACATTCACATCATAAAAGATTTTATCTTTTGAGTCGGGTCTTGACCCCATTTGCTCATCCTGTTCAATTCTATTCATAATAACCATCACATAGATCATTTCATTATTTCACACAAACATTTCTTGCAATATGACATTATAACATTTGTCCACAACAAATCATAGCAATCATCACATCACATTTTCATTCACTCTTAGCAAATACAAGTGTGCATGTTGTATTAGTGCTCCTTTGTGGTCCCAATAGTGCTTAGTCATTTAGGTCCTCACTTACATATATAATACGGAAAAGTCAGTAACGTGTGTTATTGGTTTAGAAATAATTAAATAATCAAACTAGCACATGAGAGATGACTCCCATGTTAAATAAAATTAATCATATATTCTTCTGCATTAGAACCACTTATAAGGGTATTAATCAGGAGCAGTAAGTCTTGACTTGAACGGTGTCCCATTATGACTGGTCATATGTGTCTCTTACCCATTTTCATACTATCGCACGCTCAGGATATTCAGTATACTAAAACCCTCTACATCCTCTGTATAACTCTTGGCCCTGAACACTAAGGCTCAGTGCTCTCAGGCAGATGCCTTCAGTACCCTTTAAATCCACATGTCTAGAGATGAGCTGCATTGTAGTACCCGTAATCCTCCACACTTCTCTGAGTTTGAGGAACTCAAAATATGGAGTTGTCAGGATCCCTCAAGAATGGAACTGTAACACCCCAAATCCGGTTCACACTCGTGAACCAAACCGGCATGTTACAGGCCCCGATTAGGTTGGCTAACCCGAACCTAACTCGTGCGGATCCAATCTCGGCGTTTAAGATGAAGATCCAACTTGCTATATGTATGTATGAATGCATAAAACCCTAACAGGATACTACATGGATGACATGCAACCAATTTTCACACCTACACAATTACCATCAAAATTAGTAAAAATTCTAAAACAAAAGGGACAGAATTTCCCCTAAAAATGTAATTAGGGGCCACCCTGTCAAAATCATATATTCAAACATATATACGCATAGCAACACTAACATTCACATAGACTTCTAATCTACTATATTCATCATTCTCTGAACTTTGGGTCTTAACCCATCACACTTTTACTGCGCTACTCTGATCATTTCATTTCATGTCATTGTCATACCTCAAATATTTAATCACAACATGTTTGTAAAATAACATCATACACAAAACATTAAACATTCAATCACCCAATGTGTGTGCACAAGACCTCATTGCTCCTTCGTCCAAGCTGGCTCCTCCAACTCGTGATTATTACCTACATATAGTATAAAAACACGTCAGTAACAAGTGTTACTGATCCGGAAAATAAAATAACTATAACAAACTGGCTATGAGAGCAAACTCTTATATGAAAGAAAACAACATATACTCCACGTGAACACTCTGAAGGGCACTACTGAGGAGCCACTGGGCTGCAGACCCGGTAGCATCCCGAACATACTGATCTGCTGCTGGTACTATGCCGCTCTCGACACTTCTTTTTCAGTACTTCTCGTGAAACTTTATCCTAAGCCTCTCCTTACCTCCATATTTCTCCTGGCCTTGAGCACGAAGGCTGAGCACTCTCAGGCAGTCGCCTTTAGTACCCTTTGAACCACAAGTCCGGACATGCGCTGTACTAAATAGTACCCGTAAACCTCCACGTTCTCCGGGTGTGAGGAACTCAAACGCGGAGTTGTCAGGATCCCTCGGGAATGGAACAGTCCGCTGGCACTAATCCAAAGCCCGCTTTGACTGTCACGGCATCCTCTGCATGGTACGTGCAGTCGATTTCTCCATCTCTCGTCTCACTGAAAACGCGAAAACTATATATAGGCTTGGGTAGGGAGTTATATAATAGGCCCGAAGGCAACTTTTGGTGGATCTTGTTTTCGAAATCAACCTCGAGGGATCTCATCCTCGAGGGGTTATTAATCCGGAAAATGTTCGGTTAAATGGCCCGAGTTAAGTGGGATCCGATAAAACGCCACTTAACCCGTCCTGCAGAGCATTAAAACAAACATACAATAGAAAAGAGTAAAACAGACGAGTCCTAAATGGACCTGGTAGAAGCTCCAAGCGTGTCATCGCGCCTAGGCGGCAAGCTCCTACTCCGTACCTACACATCAAAACTAAATACTAACACCCGCTAACTAAATGATGAATCACACACAATGACCGTCAATCAACAATCAAATAATCATAAATATGAAAATAATTCTAACTAATGTTATTCATACCAATTTTACGGTGTTTTTCCTAAGTTATATCATACCCGATTAACATGCTCAAATTTACTTTACATCATCGGATCACTTAATATTTACTCATTACCAATCATATCATACATATCATTACTTCTTTCATGCTCAGACTTCTATCATGGGAATCACTCAATCCTATCATGTTATGCTAACAATCATCAATTTAAATAATCAAATTGGAAATAATTATACCTCACATCGTCGGCAATCGGTGACGGCTAGGGTTCCGTCGCGTGTCTCGGAGCTCGAATTCGGCGCTCCCCGGCGTCTAACGTTCGATCGGGCTCGACTAGGTGAGCCCCGCGGAAGATCCGGTGAATTCCAGTGAATTCCAGAAATTCTGGTTTTCCGGCAGCTACTGGTGGTTTTCCGGCGACAATCGCTGGCGGCGTCTACTGGCCGGAAAGTGGTCGTGTTGGGTACCCTCGGAACCGGCTCGGCGAGCCCGATTCATCTCCGAGGTCGACGCGGCCAACGGAGGTGGCAGCTCGCCGGAAAATGCATAAAATAGAGCGGCGGCGATGGGTCGCTAAATCCGGCCGGCCAGGGTGGCGATGGCCTCCTTTCCGGTTGGGGAAGGTCGCTGGAAGGCTGAGGGTGCTGAGGCGATTGACCGATCGCGGCGGCGCTGGTCGCCTGGCGGCGGAATCGGCGACGGAAGTGCAACGCGGGCGCGGCATCGCGGCGTGGCTTCCTTGCGTCGCGGTGGTCCGACGGGGCCGGACCTGGTCGGGGCAGCACGGCAACGTCGTCGCCGAGCTAGGCGGCGTCGGTCGATGGCCGGGCGGCGCCGACAGCGGCGGCGGTGGCGCACGAACAGGGGCGGCGCGACACGAGGGTTTGGGGAAGAAAAGAAGGGTGCGGGGGTGTGTGGTGGCAAAGTCGTAAATATTACTTGACTTGTCTCCAACTCGAGTCAAAAATAATATTTAAGTCGTAAAAAATTCCAGAAAAATATGGGAAAAATCCCATAAAATCAAACAACACCAAAAAAATCATAATGATATGCTCTAGAACTATCAACCCACCCAAAATGCCCGTAACGTCCTAACGCGGTAACGGCCCAAAACTAATTCTACGATCCATTATATATCATAATAAAAAAATGAACTGCATACTCTCATATATTCTAATAACTCATTCTTTTCTGTTGTGTTCATGACGTTATCATCATATACTTGGGTACACATGACCCTCATGGCTCATACACGAGACCGGCGTCGGCTCAGTACACGTGTTCTGAAACTGACTCGACTCGAAAATAACGGTCGACCCGACCGATTCTAAATATAAAACCCTAACTCGAATCGTGGGTTTTACAGGAACAGATGGCTCACTAATCCAGAGCTTGTTTTGACTGACATGTGCACCCGCTCATGGTACGTCCGAGTCGACTCTCCCCTTGTCTCACTTCTCATTGAAAAATCAATATATATATATATATATATATATATATATATATATATATATAGGTCTGGGTAGGGATTATAATATAGTAGGCCCGAAGGCATCACAATCTGAATCTGAGTTTTTAAAACCAACTCGGGGATCTCATCCTCAAGGGTTATTAATCCAAAAATACAATCAATTAAATGACCCGTGTTGAGTGAGATACAATAAACCTACTACTTGGCACATCCGCTTACCTGTCAAATCAAATCACAATAGAACCAAAGCGTAAATCCAAGAGTGAGTCCAAAACGGACCTGATAGAAGCTCCAATTGTGGCCACGTACTTAAGTGGCGAGCTCCTACTCCGTATTTCCACATCAATTCTAAAAGCTAACACCCACTATCTAAAAGATGCATTTATATATCCTAAATAACACAATCATATCAATGCATTCACAATTTAGGTTATCAACAAGTTAGACAATCATATCTAAAACTCCATAACTAGGGCATGAGGCAATATTGCAGTTGACACTAATTAGTCCAATTAAATACAATTCAAATCAAACAAATTTCATTTTATTCACATTCAAAGCATTTCATCATGTCAATCAATTAAGTCCTAACATGAAATGCTAACAATTATCGATTTTAAATAATTAAATCGAAGATAATGATACCTCGTGTCATTAGCAATAGCGGTGATGATCGATGACAATCAGCGCCAATTAGGGTTTGGTCAATATCTCGAGAATCGAATTCAACACCTAGTGGTGTCTGAAGTTTGATCGGGTTCGGCGTGAGGATTTTGGCAAAAATCCGGCGATTTCGGTGAATTCTAGCAAATTCTCGCACTTCCAGTTGTTTTTGGCCATGATCGGTGAGGTTGCTACAAGTGGCGACTTAGCCTGCAAGGTGGCGTGATCAGGGTATGGGTCGGCACTAGTTTGGTGAGCTCAATGGGACCACAGTGATGGTGAGGAGCAACGGTGGTGGTGGTGGTCGCTAACGGCTGAATCGGCGTCAGGAGTGCTGCGCGAACGCTCGGCTTGTTCGCTACTGGAGGCGGTGTTGGCGATAGTGGGGCATTAGTGACATGTTAGCGATTGGAGTGAGAGAAAACTCCAAGTATTTGGGCCTAAGTGGACTTGGAAATAGAAGGTATTGGCTAAGTCATTTTTTAAGTTGAATAGATCTATTGGGTTTGAGAAAATTCTAACGCAAGATCTACTAAGCTAAAGGTTCCCAAATTTTAATATTGCATTATAGGATACAACCTAAAATGTAGGTTAAATTTCATGCAATTTCATCACCATTTGTCTACGGTTTTAGATTTTAGATTTGTGGTTACGGAACTAGGAGTCCTGTACACTCTATAAAACTGATCAAAATAGCTACCTAAATGATTTTTAAATTAAACTATAACTTACATTTTTATATTATAAAATTATTGAGGAAAACCATAATTTTTTAAGATTTTATTAACCTCTTTTAATTATCTCACAACTGAGCGCAAACCATAAGGTGGACATCATCAATAACCAACATCAAGGTGTAAAAATTGGGAAATGTGCGGCGAGGTCACATGGACCTTGACAACTGTCACATTTAATTAAGTTTGACACCTCTATTGCATCATACAAGTCATATTAGACAAATGAATGAAGATAAAAGTTGTAGATCTTGACATCATGAACACAAAAAAGTAAACATAAAGAACAAAAAGCCTTCTAGAACATGACTTGTAAATTTTCTACCACGTCTGTGCAAAACAGTGACCACTAAGTATTTAAAAATTTGTAACAAGTAATTTACACGTGAAAAAATCATGAAACTACTACCTATTTACTCCTAACACAACCATATACAAGTGAAAAATCATATAAAAATACAAAAATGCAGCAACCTAGGCAGATCTAGCTCCAAACATAAACAACAAATAAGAAGGAGAGGAGGGCTTACCTCTAATGAACCAAAAGGAGGTCTCTTGGGGATTCCACCCTAAGACCCATAACCCTAGGCTTGGGCTAGGCTTGGAAAGCTTGAAGGGAGCTGGAAGAGACCATAAAAGGAAAAGGAGTGACCAAGGAGAGGGAGGAGGATTGGAGGAGATGAGGAAAAGAATGAAAAGTGAAAGGAGAGGGCGAGTTTTAAGGAAAAAAGGAAAGCTTCCAATCACATACGATATGACTTGGTGATGTCATAAGGAAGGTGCCCACCTAAAGAGGTATGAGTGTCATAACTAATAAGGTAAACCCTAAAACTTAGGCTTTCACCTGAAAGTGGCTGGGAGGACCTTGGGAATCGTATTGTGGGTCCCATAGGGTCTAGGACTATTTGAAAGGGGTTCCAAACACACGATAAACAATTTAAATTCACAAGAAATATGGTCCTAAACATATCTAGACTCAACTAAAAAAAATCAAAAATGAGAGTCAAAATGGTATAGTGTTTAACTGGGCGACGCCAAGTACTAGGGGAGACTAAAGTCGTGGCTTGTATATGCCACACCATACATACGTATGTGACAAAAAGGACTGGTCAAATAACTCGATCTGTGTGTGTATAGAAGAATATGGACTGGAGGAGCTTACTGCTCATATTGTATGAAGAGTTCATGTGAAGACCGAGTGTTAGGGTATCACGCCTTGACAAGCGATGATGCCCTTGTATCCTTAATTTATATTTGTAGGGTATGTAGAATAGGTAACCATGACATAGTGTTTACGTTACTGCAAGATTAGCCTCATCCAATAAAAAGTTTTTTACCCCAATCACCGGAAATAAATGTCAGAATCAGATCATATATTTGCATCTTTTAAAGCTCAACCCCTTAGTTGTGTTGGGGGTGTTGGCTTCATGTACCTCAGAGCAATCATCAAATATGAAAATCACCCTTTTAATTGTAAGGGAGGTGTTGCCTTTCTTGTGGCTCAGAGTGCTCATACTAAGAGCTCCCTTAAAGTTAAAATCTTTTCTATGATAATATGATCAATATGTATTGTATGAAAATTCAGTAAGGCGTCAGTCTTAAACCTCTTTGAGGGTTGAGATCCGTTTTCATAAAGTTTGTATAACGATAGTCCTATAAATAACTTTTCAAATTATAACATTAAGATTTTGACCGTCTTTAGGCCACGTCAGGTTCTTTGCCAACTAATTTTTCCTTTTCTTTTTTAATAAAAACCCTCGTCACAATCTTCCATCAATGGCTTCCTCGGGCACCAGTCCTTAGTCGAAGAACATAGATTGAGAATGATTGATAAAAAATAAAGTCTTACCAAATAGAAATAGGATGATCAAAGGGTTTTCCCCTTTTCTCACTTTTCTACTACTCTCTAAAAGTTGGCTCTCGGTTACAAGATATAGAAAAAGTAGGTTTAGTACACAAGTACCCCTCAAGTTCATAGTTATTACATCATATGCCATAAGCCCAATAAATTACAATTTACATCACTTTCTAATACTCCCTCTTAATTTGCAATTTTCATCATCTTTCTAAAAAATTCAAACTTGTCTTGAGTGAAAGCTTTTGTAAGCACATCAGCCATTTGTTCCTTAGTGTTGATGAACTTTAACTCAATTTCTCCTCCTTCAACAATATCTCTAATAAAGTGATACTTCAACTCAATATGCTTCAACCTAGTATGAAAAATAGTATTTTTGCTCATAGAAATAGTGGACATGCTATCATAAAACATTGTAGTTGCTCCATCTTGTTCACACAAAACATCTTTGAGAGTTCTCCTTAGCCAAATGGCTTCGCATGCTGCACTTGTGATGGAAATATATTTGGCTTCATGTGAAGATAATACAACCATCTTTTGCTTCATGGAGACCATAATATAACCTTGCTTCCAAGCTAAAAACATACCCCAATGTGCTCTTCTTATCATCTTGGCAACTAGTCTAATCACTATCTAAATATCCAATTAACTTAGCCCATTCTCAACTTCATACTTCACACCAAAATTCTTTGTTCCTTTTACATATCTCAAAATTCTCATTGCGGCCATTAAATGAGTTTTACTAGGCTTGTTCATGTACCTAGAAACTATACTAACTGCATTCACAATGTTCAATCTAGTGCTTGTGAGATAAATCAAAGATCCAACCAAACTTTTATACATTTTCTCATTGGTCAATTCATCACTATCATCTCTTTTCAATTTCTCATTCATTCCCATTGGTGTAGACATAGGCTTACAATTGGAGATGTTAAATCTTTTTAACAAATCATCCACTGTAACACCCCAAATCCGGTTCACACTCGTGAACCAAACCGGCATGTTACAGGCCCCGGTTAGGTCGGCTAACCCGAACCTAACTCGTGCGGATCCAATCTCGGCGTCTTAAGATGAAGATCCAACTTACTATATGTATGTATGAATGCATAAAACCCTAACAGGATACTACATGGATGACATGCAACCAATTTTCACACCAACACAATTACAATCAAAATTAGTAAAAATTCTAAAACGAAAGGGACAGAATTTCCCCTAAAAATGCAATTAGGGGCCACCCTGTCAAAATCATATATTCAAACATATATACGCATAGCAACACTAGCATTCACACAGACTTCTAATCTACTATATTCATCATTCTCTGAACTTTGGGTCCTAACCCATCACACTTTTGCTGCGCTACTCTAATCATTTCATTTTATGTCATTGTCATGCCTCAAATATTTAATCATAACATGTTTATAAAATAACATCATAAACAAAACATTAAACATTCAATCACCCAATGTGTGTGTGCAGAAGACCTTATTGCTCCTCCGTCCTGGCCAGCACATCCATCTCGTGCTTATCACCTACATATATATAGGAAAAACGTCAGTAACAAGCGTTACTGGTCCGAAAAGAAAATAACTATAACAAACTGGCTATGAGAGCAAACTCTCATATGAAAGAAAACAACATATACTCCACGTGAACACTCTGAAGGGCACTACTGAGGAGCCACTGGGCTGCAGACCCGGTAGCATCCCGAACTTACTGATCTGCTGCTGGTACTGTGCCGCTCTCGGCACTTCTTTTTCAGTACTTCTCGTGAAACTTTATCCTAAGCCCTCTCCTTACCTCCATATTTCTCCTGGCCTTGAGCACGAAGGCCGAGTACTCTCAGGCAGTCGCCTTTAGTACCCTTTGAACCACAAGTCCGGACATGCGCTGTACTAAACAGTACCCGTAAACCTCCACGTTCTCCGGGTGTGAGGAACTCAAATGCGGAGTTGTCAGGATCCCTCGGGAATGGAACAGTCTGCTGGCACTAATCCAGAGCCCGCTTTGACTGTCACGACATCCTCTGCATGGTACGTGCAGTCGATTTCTCCATCTCTCATCTCACTGAAAACGCGAAAACTACATATATATATAGGGCTGGGTAGGGATTTATATAATAGGCCCGAAGGCAACTTGTGGTGGATCTTGTTTTCGAAATCATCCTCAAGGGATCTCATCCTCGAGGGGTTATTAATCTGGAAAACTATTCGGTTAAATGGCCCGAGTTAAGTGGGATCCGATAAAGCGCCACTTAACTCGTCCTGTAGGCATTAAAACAAACATACAATAGAAAAGAGTAAAACAGACGAGTCCTAAATGGACCTGGTAGAAGCTCCAAGTGTGTCATCGCGCCTAGGCGGCGAGCTCCTACTCCGTACCTACACATCAAAACTAAATACTAACGCCCGCTAACTAAATGATGCATCAAACTCAATAAACATCAATCACAATCAACAATCATAAATATGAGAATAATTCTAACTCATCCTATTCCTACCAATTTTATTGTATTTTTCCTAAGTTACATTACTCGATTATCATACTCAAATTTACTTTACTTCATTAGCTCATTTAACCTTCATTCCTTGTTAATCACATCATGCACATGTTTACTTCATTCATAATCTTAACATTCATCATAATAATTAATCAACCCTAGCATGCTATGCTAACAATTATCATCAATTTTAAATAAATCAATCGGAGGTAATTATACCTCACGTTGTCGACAATCGGCGACGGTTAGGGTTCCGTCGCGTGTCTCGGAACTCAAATTCGGCGCTCATCGGCGTCCGAAGCCCGATCGGGCTCGATTGGGTCAGCCCCGCGGAAGATCCGGTGAATTCCAGTAAATTCCGAATTTCCGGTTTTCAGCTGCTGGCGGTTTTCCGGCGGCTTCCGGTGGTTTTCCGGCGACAATCGCCGGCGGCGTTTATTGGCCGAAAAGTGGTCGTGTTGGGTACCCTCGGAACCGGCTCGGTGAGCCCGACTCATCTACGATG
Source organism: Piper betle (assembly GCA_033002965.1). Classification (NCBI taxonomy): domain Eukaryota; kingdom Viridiplantae; phylum Streptophyta; class Magnoliopsida; order Piperales; family Piperaceae; genus Piper; species Piper betle. The sequence goes on along the minus strand of JAURVB010012269.1, from coordinate 118,444 downwards.
GTCGACGCGGCCAACGGAGGTAACAGCTCGCCGGAAAAAGCATAAAACAAAGCGGCTGAGATGGGAGAAGAATCCGACCGATCTGGGCGGCGCTGGCCTCCGTTCCGGTCGGGGAAGGTCACTGGGCGGTCGGTGGTGCTGAGGCGACCCCCTGATCGTGGCGGTGATAGTCGCCGGCGGCAAAATCAGCGACGCGACCGAAGCTTGGCCGCGGCGCTAGCACGGCGATTCCGGCGTCACGGTGGCCTGGCAGCGGCCGGGGCTGGTCGGGGCGGCACGGCAACGTCGTGGCCGAGCTAGGGGGCGACGATCGGTGGCCGGGCAGGCGTCCACGGCAGCGGTGGCGGCATGCGCAGTGGCGGCGCGCGGCGAGGGTTTGGGAAAGAAGAAAGGAAGGGCGCGGGGGTGTGTGGTGGCAAAGTCGTAAATATTACTTGACTCGTCTCCGACTCGAGTCAAAATAATATGTAAGTCGTGAAAAAATTCCAAAAAAATTTGGGAAAAATCCCATAAAATCAAACAACACTAAAAAAATCATAATGATATGCTCTAGAACTATCAACCCACCCAAAATACCCGTAACGCGTCCTAACGCGGTAAACGGCCTAAAACTAATTCTACGATCCATTATATATCATAATAAATAAATAAATAAATAAACTGCATACTCTCATATATTTTGATAACTCATTCTTTCCTGCTGTGTTCATGACGTTATCATCATATACTTGGGTACACATGACCCTCATGGCTCATACACGAGACCGGCGTCGGCTCAGTACACGTGTTCTGAAACTGACTCGACTCGAAAATAACGGTCGAACCGACCGGTTCTGAATATAAAACCCTGACTCGAATCGTGGGTTTTACATCCACATACTTTTCTTGAGAAATAAATATCTTACATTTCTTTTGTTTCACTTGAATACCAAGAAATATCTCATAAGTCCCACATCACTCATCTCATATTCATTCATCATGGTATTTTTGAAATCAATCAACATCTTATCACAATTACTAGCATATATCAAATCATCAACATATAAGTAAAATATGAGAAAGTTATCACCATCTTTCTTCACATAGAGTGAGGGCTCACTTGAACTTCTATAGAATCCATTCCTCTTCAAGTAATTATCAATCTTGATATTCCATGCTCTAGGTGCTTATTTTGGGTCATATAGAGCTTTCTTTAATTTGTACACCTTGCTTTTTGCCCTTCAATCATATATCCTTGAGGTTGCTTCACGTACACCTCTTCTTCCAACTCACCATTCACAAAAGTTGATTTCACATCAAGTTGATACACTTCTAGTCGCAATTGAGTTGCAATTGCTAACATTGTTCTTATTGTTTCCATCCTTACAACCGGTACAAATGTCTCGTTGAAGTCAATCCAATATTATTGGGAGTATCCTTTTGCAACCAATCTTGCCTTGTGCTTTTGAATTGAACCATCTTCATTAAACTTTGTCTTGTACACCCATTTCAAACCAATCACATCTTTATTCAATTTGCACACCTTGTCTTCTTGCCCTTCAATCATACATATCTTTGAGGTTGCTTCACATACACCTCTTCTTCCAACTCACCATTCAAAAAAGTCGATTGCACATCATGTTGATACACTTCTAGTCTCAATTGAGTTGCAATTGCTAACATTGTTCTTATTGTTTCCATCCTTACAACAGGTGCAAATGTCTCGTTGAAGTCAATCCTATATTTTTGGGAGTATCCTTTTGCAACCAATCTTGCCTTGTGCTTTTGAATTGAACCATATTCATTAAACTTTATCTTGTACACCCATTTCAAACCAATCATATCTTTATCTTTTGGTTTTTCAACAAGCTGTCATGTTTGATTCTTCTCAATCATCTTTATTTTTTCATCCATAGCTTGTACCCATTCTTTGTATTTTATAGCTTCATCAAAGTATCGAGGCTCAAATGCAAGAAAAGCAACATTAGATTCCATGATTTCTTGTAAAGAATGCACCCTTCTCGGAGGAGAATTTGTATCAATATCATCCAACCTTACTTGCCACTCTCTTTATTGGTATATCTCTATGTTCTTCAACAACTTCATTGATAGGTAGTGTTTCACCTTTTCCTTCTTCTTCTACTTCCACACATGGTCTCTTCAAATGAGCTTCACTATCACACACCTTCCAGGTTTCATTCTCATCAAAGATCACAACTCTTAAATTACCAGCTTATTGGTTTTGAGATTTAATAGCCTATAGCCTTTATATTCTTCACAATATCCAATAAAAAGATATTTCTCACCTCTCTTTTGTGATGGAATATGACTACATGCAATGTATCCAAAAATTCTCAAAGTACTCACTTCAGATTTTCTCTTGTGCCAAGCTTCAAATGTAGTCTTATTTTTTACTGCCTTATTAGGACATCTATTGAGAATGTAGATCGCGGTATTTACAGCTTTGGCCCAAATTTATATAGGAGGTTCTTGTTTGCCAACATGCATCTAGCCATTTAAACAACTATTCTATTCTTCCTTTCTACTACACCATTTTGTTGAGGTATGTAACTAATAATCAACTCCCTTCTTATATCATTGTACTTACAAAAGTTTCAAAACTCCTTTGAATTGAATTCTCCACCTTTACAGTCCTTAAAGCTTTCAAGTAAAGTCCACTTTATTTTTCAACCATTGCTTTAAATTCAACAAACTTAGAAAATCCCCACATTATTCTTGTAAAATCGTCAACAAATAGAAAAAAAATACCTTACACTTCTAATTGTTGGAGTATTTGTTAGACCACATAAATCGGCATGCACTAACTCAAATGGGGCTCTTGTCCTCCATGATGACTCTGAATATGGCAACCTATGTTGTTTTCCATACATACATCCTTTACAAAGCTTGTAGTCTTGATCAATTTGTGGTAAGCCAAGTACCATGTTCTTGTATTTCAACACTAAAAGACATTTAAAATTCAAGTGATCATACCTTAAGTGCCAAAGAAGAGATATATTGTAAAAAATTTATGTCTAATTGGCAATAATTTGAAATAAATGGCGGGAGTCGATTAGAATTTATATATTCGAATATTTTTATTTTAAAAAAAAGCTAAAAGTGGATAAATTTTAAAATTTTGATTATTTGAAATTTAAATTTGATAGCGGGATATGTGAAATCTTACAATTTAAAATTAATACCGGGAATAGATTACAATTTCACAAGTAGTCTTCAACCCATAATTTTCACAAGAAGGCATTTTCAATTAAAAAACTTTACCACTATTCATCTTCACTTTGGTAACTACTTGATTGTTGCCTTTGTCAAGAATTTCATTCTTTGTTGTCAAAAGTCACCTTGTATCTTTCTGAAACAATTGTCCAACACTTAATAAATTTGTAGCCATACTAGGTATATAATACACATCATGAATAAATTTAGTAGTTCCTTGCTTGCTTTGCACCAAAATCACACATTTGCCAACAATTTCTCTTGCTTTGGCATCTCTAAATTCACATTAGACGAGAAGTTATTATCAAATTTAACAAAGTTCTTTTTATTTCGAGTCATGTGATTGTCACATCCACTATGTACATACCAAACATCATTATGTTCTTCTTGAGTACACATGCAAGAATAAAAGACATCACATTCTTTGTCATTTTTCTCAATATAATGGGCTTTTTTCTCAACCTTTTTAACATAGCCTTGATATTTTGGCTTGTACCTACAATCTTTATGATCATGTGCATGGTGTGGGCACCTCTCACATATATGAGAACAAGCCTTGGCAATATGATTGGTCTTCTTGCAAATATAGCATTCTCTTCTACTATGTTGATTTTGGCCTCTTCCATAGCCTTGCCCTTTACCATTATTATAATTTCCTTTTCTACCTTTATAATTTTTTCCATCACCATTGTAATTACCTTTCTTTTGTCCTCTACCTCTTTCATCATGAAACCTATTTGAAGACTCACCTTTCTCGTATCCTTTTGTATTTTTTATATTCACCTTTGATTGAAAAGCTTGTTTTAAACTTGTAGTTGGTATTACCCTATTCATCCTTTGCTCATACACCTTACGAGAGCTCATTAATTCCCTAATAGACAATTTAGATAAATCTTTAAACTCTTCAATAATTGCAACAACATGTTCAAATTTGGATGACATGCTTCTCAACATTTTTTCATAATTCTCGTATCCGTAATATCATCACCATATTCTCTAATTTTATTCACAATGGCAATAATTCTTGAAGGCAAATCTTTCACATTTTTACCTTCCTTCATACTTATATTATCAAAATCAGCTCATAAATTTTTAAGTTTTGCCAAAATTACTTTGTTATTGCCTTTGAATTCATTCCTCAAAATTTCCTAAGAATCTATGGATTTTATTGCTTTCATAATCCTTGGAAAAATAGCTTTACTTACCCCTTGTTGAATGAGGAAGAAGGCTTTTGCATCTTTTATTTTGTTCTCCTTGTACTCTTTCTTCTTGTCTTTACTCCAAATATCTAGAACTTCATTACTTTGTGTCTCTTTATACCCATCTTCTACTATCTCCCACAAATCTTGTGACATAAAAAGTGTCTTCATTTGTATGAATCCAATAATCATAACTCTCCCCATCTCTATTAAACATTGGAACATGAATTTTTTGTAGACTATCTAAAGTCGCGATTTTTATTTATCTAGATTTTGAAAAAATAGTTTTTTTTTCAAAGGGTTTTCAATAGAAGATGATGAGGGGAAACCAAAGCTATGATACTAAATTTGTTGGGGAGAAGATGGATGGGAAAAACATAGATTGAAAATGATTGATAAAAAATAAAATCTTACTAAATAGAAAGGGGATGATTAAAGGGCCCCTTTTTTTACTTTTATACTACTCTCCACAAGTTGGCTCTCGGTTACAAGATATAGAAAAAATAAGTTTGGTACATAAGTACCCCTCAAGTTCATAGTTATGACATGATATGTCATAAGCCTATTAAATTACATATTACATTACTTTCTATTATGTCATCCAACTCTATGACTTCAGATGCCCAATCTACCTCTAGCAATATCTTAGCTAGAATGATGGCAATTAACCAGTGATGCTTCACCACATCATAGAAATAAGAAGCTAGCAATGTTGCTTAGACGCCTCATAGCTGAAATGCAAGGCACCCACATGGTGTCATTGGTCTTCACATGGTATCAACCATGAACGCCTTGCCATTGTTGGTCAAGCCAGCTTGTCTTAGAAGGTCAACAACCACAGCCCAAATCACGTTCCCTCGGTGAACTTGATTTCATACTCCTCCCCCAACTCCTAGAATAACATAGGCCATCCCCGGCTAGCCCGCCATTCAGCTATGTGGATAATCCGGGCTAGCAAAGGACAAACCTTTTTTTCATGAAAGGGGAGGTGGGTTGGTCACATCGTCGGTGGTGGCTTGGCAAGTAGTTCCTGTAAAACTTATGACTTGAGTCAGGGTTTTATAGTTTGAACCGGTTGGTTCGATAGTTATTTTCAGTCGGCTCAATTTTAGAACACGCGTACTAAGCCGAGGCCGGTCTTGTGTTATGAACTATGAGAATCATGCGTGCCCAAGTATATGATAATAACATTCGTAAGACAACAGCAGAATGAGTTATCAGAATATTGTAGAGTATGCTAGATTTTTCTTTATTTATTTTAATTAGATTGCAGAATTATTTTTAGGCCAAATAATGCATTAGGACACGTTACGGGCAGTTTAGGTAGGTTATTAGTTATAAAGCATGTCATTGTAATATTGTGTGTATTATATTTTAGGGGATTTTACTTTTTTTTGGATTTTTTTAGAATTATTACAAGTTAGTATTATTTTTCTTAAGTTAGAGTCTAGTCAAGTTTTAATTACGAGATGACCATTCATTTTTCTCCTGACCATTCGTTTTTCTCCCCAACCATTTGATTTTCACCCCAACCACTCGTTTTCTTCTCCCCTCACATCTATTTATTCTAAACCTCTAATGCCGTCACCATCCAGCTACCACCATCCTCCTCACCCAACTCCCTCCTCTTTTTCTCCCTTACCTCTCCCCCATGATCCTCACTCGAGCCGGCCACAACCTTATTGCTATCGCTGCATGATTGACGATTAGGTATAGAATTTTATCCAATTTTATTTGATAATGAATTGTTTTATGATTTTATTGTGATGCAAATTGTGTGATTGTAACTAGGTGTTGGTTTAAATTTAAATGCAACAGATGATAATAGTGAATTATAGTTTGAATTTTAATGCATGTAAAAAGATGTCGTATTGTATGGATTGATGAGGAGTGTAACTGTAACACCCCGTTTCGGCTCACCCATGAACCGACCCGGAAATGTCACCGGCGACCGAACCGTTCGCTAATCTACTAGATTCGGTTAAGCCGACCCGGATCTACTCTCGGCATCTCAAGATGGAGATGCAAATGTGAAATGCATGAATGGGAACAATTGGGTTCTAACGCGGTCCTACATGCATGCTATGATGTACAAGCAAAATAAGACAAAACAACAAATGAGAAACCAAAAGAAAATATATACTATTTTATGAAAATACGATAACACATAACAATCTACCATGACATTAAATCATTATCTCATTCGTTTTTACCCGAGCCGAGTCTGAACTCCAAGGCTCCATACTCATTCATATTTATCAGTTCATTTTATAACAAGTAATTCATTCAAGCAAACACATCAAAATTATCGTTTACATAACAATAACACACCGTCATATACTACGTTACACGCGGCAGGTACATGTGTGCGCGGTTCCGTGCTGCTCCTCCGCAGTCCCGACAGCTTTCATCGCTCGCATTCCTCACCTACATATATATAGAAAACTGTCAGTAACGAGTGTTACCGGCCCAGAAAATAACTAATATCAATCTGGCACAGGAGAGCAAACTCTCCTGTTGAATCAAAACCATAAACTTCCTCAAGAACTCTCATCAGGGCACATACGGGAGCCGTCGCCGTCGGGCCGTCACCCTCGGGTCGACAGCATCCCCCTTTCTTTCTCATTCTCATACCTTGGCCATTTCTCTATCACTTCTCGCATCAAATTTCATTCCTTACCGCCCTTTGCACCTTCCATATTACTCCTGGCCTTGAGCACAAAGGCCGAGCACTCTCAGGCAGTCGCCTTCAGTACCCTTTGAACCACAAGTCTAGACATGCGCTGCATTGCAGTACCCGTAAACCTCCACACTTCTCCGGGTTTGAGGAACTCAAAGGTGGAGTTGTCCGGATCCTTCGGGAACGAAGTGGGTTCTCCCCAGCTCCAGAGCCCGCTCTTCCGAGCACACGCCCTATCTGAAGACGTGGCCGCAAGTAACCCTCATCCCATCTCTCACCGAAAACACGAAAACTATACATATATAGGCCTAGGTTGGGATTTATACAATAGGCCCGAAGGCATCGTGAGCTGGATCTGAAGTTCGAAAACAAACTCGAGGGATCTCATCCTCGAGGGTTATTAATCCGAAATAAGAACTGTTGGCTAAATTGCCCGAGTTAAGTGGGATCCGATAAAACGCCACTTAACTCGTCCTGCACATGATAAATCAAATATACAATAGAGTAGCGTAAAACAGAGAACGAGTCCTAAACGGACCTGGTAGAAGCTCCAAACGGGTCCACGCGCCTAGGCGGCGAGCTCCTATATCGTACCTACACAATCAAGCTAAAAACTAACGCTCCACATGATGAATCACACATCCTATAGCATGCACACACAATCAACACAATCACGCATCAACCATCACACATCAACCTATATCAATTCTAGCAAGTCTACTTAGGCTAGTTTGCATTAGATCATGATCATTACCTAGTTACCCTAATTAGTTTCTTAGTCTCCATTTTTTTTACACCATTCAATCAAACAAATTTCATATTTTATCCTTAATCAAATCTACATTTATATATATTATTATAACACACAATTCACCAATCCTAGCATGCAATTCTAATAAGCAATAATTTCAAATAATTAAGTTAAAATAAATTATACCTCGCGTCGTCGAAAATCGGCGACGGTTAGGGTTTCCATTTCGTGGCTCGAAACTCGAATTCGGCACCTAGCGGCCGAAGTCCGATGATCGGGTGCGTTCAGCGGATGATCCGGCAAATTTCCCGCGAATCCAATTTTCTGGCGGTTCCGGCAGTTCTCTAGCAAGTGTTGGCGGTTTTCCGGCGACGATTTGGGACGGGGCAATCAGGGGGTCTATCGGCACCAGCTCAACGTGCTTGGTCCAATGGTGGTGTCAAACAGGGTAGCCGAGGTGGCGATGGCAGCGGTCGAAAATGGGTGGCGGCGGCGACGTGCTCTGATCGGGGCTGCGGCCGGCCTCGACGGCGGTCGGGATGATGGGGGAAACGTCGGCGACGGTGAGGGGTGGTCGTCGGGGTCACAGCGGCGGCGGCGCCGTCCGGACGACGACGGAATCAGGCTTGGAGTGGGGACGGCCGAGGCGGCTTCGCGGCATCGCGGCGGCGCACCGGCAGGCAATTGGTGGCCGGGGTCGGTCGGGGCGGCACGGCGACTGCACGGCGGGGTGGGGCGGTGTTGATCGGCGGTAGCATGGGATCGACAGTGGCGGCGACGGTAGGGTTTTGGGAGGGGAAAGTGTCGGGGAAGATGAAGAGGCGTGTGATGGTATTTTTGTAAATTAAACTTGACTCGACTCCAACTCGAGTCAATAATAATAACTATCTCCTAATAAATCCTAAAAAAAATCCAAAAAATTTGGGAAAAATCCCGTAAAATCAAACGAACACAAAAACATCCAAATGATATGTTCTATAACTAATAATCCACCCGTAAACTAATGCGTTATTCGGCCTAAAACTATTCTGCGATAAAATAAAAATAACAATCAATATTGTATACCTCCATATACTTGATAACCCATTTTTCATCATCTTTTAGACGTTATCATCATACACTTAAGCATAAATTACCCTCATTGTTCATAACTCACAGCTGGCCTCAACTCAGCTCGCGGTCCATGAAGCTGACTCGACTCGAACCAACGGTTGAACCGACTAGTTCACTCCCGTAAAACTCTGACTCGAGTCACGGGTTTTACAGTAACATTCATGCATTATACTAAATGTTACTATTTAGTCTTGTTATGTAGGTATGAAGCAGAAGCTCGCCGCCTAGGTGTGAGGACACACTTGGAGCTTCTACCAGGTCTTCGTTTCTTGTTTTGCGCTATATTCTATTGTGTATTGTTTTTTATTTCTAGAACGAGTTAAGTAGTGTTTTATCGGATCCCACTTAACCTGGGTCATTTAATCGATCGATCTTCATAATTAGTAACCCTCAAGGATGAGATCTTTCGAGTATGTTTTCGAAAATAAGATCCGCCATAAGTTACCTCTGGGCCTATTATATAAATCCCTTCCCAGACCTATATACAGTTTTATAGAGTTTTCAGTGAGATGAGAGATGGGAAAATTGACTCGTACATACCATGAGCGGGTGCACGTGCAAGTCAAAGTGGGCTCTGGATTAGTGAGCGGGTTGTTCCAATCCCGAGAAATCATGACAACTCCCGTTTTGAGTTCTTCACACCCAAAAAACGTGGAGGTTTACAGGTATTATTTAGTATAACGCATGTCCGGACTTGTGGTTTAAAGGGTACTAAAGGCAACTGTCTAAGAGTACTCGGTCTTCATGCTTAAGGTCAAGAGAATTATGGAGGTAAGGAGAAGGCTTATGATATACTAGTAATCCTGAGGGACCAGAAAATGGAATGAGAAAATGTCGAGAGAGGCATTAGTAGTAGTAGGGCCATCAGTTCAGGATGCTATCGAGTCTGCAACCTAGTGGCTCCTCAGTAGGTGCCCTTCAGAGAGTTCACGAAAGTATATGAATGTTTTTTTCATATAAGAGTTTGCTCTTATAGCCAGTTTGATATTAGTTATATTTGGACCAATCACACTCGTTACTGAAGTGTTTTTATAATATATGTAGGTAATGATCATGAGTAGGATGAGCCAGTTTGGACAAAGGAGTAGTGACGTCTCTTGCATACACACTTGTCAAATGATAGCATGTTTAATATTTTGAGAATGATGTAATGAAATGCAATACATGATGATGTAGTGTGATATCATGTATGTTACAATAAAAAGATTGCCAATGATGACATGTTAATAAATGTGTTTAGACATTGAATAACTACAACAAGTAAGTCAAAGCCTAGAATAAATGAAAAACGTGAATAGAATGCATAGATAGGTCAAGACCCAGTTAGGTAAGATGAAGGTAAACCACTAGTTGAGTAGACTCAATAAAGAAATAAATTATATACTTGAATGAATTTATTGTGTGAATGTTTCATTAATTATTTATATACGTATGCATATTGATTTGATAGGGTGGCCCTTAATTGCATTTAAGGGGAGACTCATTCTGTTTTATTCTATAATTTTTTTATTAATTTTCATCATAATTATTTGGTATATGAATTGATTGACATGTCATCCATGTAATAGCATGTTGGGTTTATTTTTGTGCATTTATCTATGCATAGTGATTGACATCTTCTATTTCGAGACGTCGAGAGTAGATTTGCAAGAGTTGGGTTTGAGTTAGTTGACCTAACCGGGACCGGTGACATTCCAGTTCGATTTTTGAGCATGAACCGGATTTGGGGTATTACAGTTCCTCCCTCCCATAAATCTTCCATTCTCAGGAAAATAAAATATTGATTTTTTAATTTTTGTATTTAATTTAAGGGAAAGTTATGTAAGCAAGTTTGAGATGGAAATTTAGTTGATTTGGATTCTGCCACTGAACTACACATGGCAGTGGTAAACGAGAAAAAGAGTGGTGTGCATAGTAGCACTTAAAAACATGTCTTTTGGCTCTAGAAACCCAAAATATTACTAGAAATCCATATGCTAGTACAGTTGGTAAGTTGATGTATGCTATAACATGCACTCAACAAGATATAACTAATATTGTGAGTGTAGTGAGCAGATATCAGTCTGATCCAAACCTAGTACATTGACGAGATATAAAAAAGATCTTCAGATGCTTCAAAGGTATCACACATTATTCGCTTTCATATAGAGGTACAAATTTAAAGTTGATTGGCCTGGTGATTTAGAACATCACTGTCCTACTTTTGAGTATATATTTTTGCTAAATAAAGGAGCTATTTCATGGGTAAGGAAGAAATAGATGTGCCATTTTATAAACAATGGAGGCAGAATTTGTATCTATTACCACTTAAGTGCAAGAGAATGTTTGGTTGAGGCATTTTCTATATCATTTGGGGGTTATTATTTTATCTTTGTATCTTGCGACTATCTTTTGCGCTAAGTAGGCTGTAGTAACTTACACAAAAGATTTTATATATCATGGTAAAACAAAATAAATGGATATCAAATTTAACTTCGTCAAATATGTAGTCTACTTTTTTAGATAGCACTTGACCAGCTTGTTTGAGCTCGATTGTAAAATGGAAAGTAACTCACTTAAAAAAAATGAACCCCACGTGGATTGAACCTACGACCTCTTGAATACCTACCATCTAAGCTATCTCACTAGCTTGTTATTATATTGTATATAAATAAATATAACTAGTTACAATTAAAAATTATTATATATATATATATATAATATAAAAGACTATATTATTATATTATTTTATCGAGTCGAGTTTGAGTCAAGCTACGAGTCGTGTTCGAATTATCACCGAGTCGAGTCGAACATTGCCTTATTCAAACTCGGCTTGAAGAATTCGAGTTGGAGCTTGAATATTTAAATTTTAAGTTTCGAATCAAGTAAAACCGAACCGAATGCCAAATATTCATAGCTCGCTCAATTAGTAGCCATATGAGTGAGATCTTCAAAATATTATTTTTTTCCTTCGTTTTCTTGTATTTTTAACTATATTTAAAATAATAAAATTATATAACTTTCCCTTTTACAATAAATGATTCGGTGACAAAGGATTTGCATAAGAGAGTTGGCATTTTACTTATAAAAAAACATGAGTGTGAATAGAAGATTGTTTGACCATATCCAAATCATAACTACTAATACAATAATGATGGACTACATAATGTAGACATTAAGTGTGCACTAAAATTTTTAATTAACAGATTAAAACTTTACCAATAACCTGAAGGACAGAGTACCTGAAAACTACTATATTACCCCTAACAGATGCATAGTTATAATTCTATACCAGTAGTTTTCTTGCACGCACGTCATATGACTTATTTTTCATATAATTAAGTCTATGAAGCACTGTAAAGCACCGTGACACACACTACGTGCAAGTGGAAGAATTTGCAATACACACGTGATTTGATGAGGTACTACCTTCCATATTTTGCAAGTGAAAAATATTGGAAAAGTTGACTTTCTGCCACAAACATGTTCAAGAGTAATATCCTGAAATAGGACTCATATTACAAACTACCACAGTTTGAACAAATGTAGGGTGTTAGAAACTTTTATCACCTCAATTTTTCAATATCAGTCACTTGCCAGTTACACCCATTCCAAGACACTCAACTAGATGAGACAAGATTCGATCATTGGCAGAGAGCTTCAAGGTAGAAAGCTAAATCAAAAGAACGCGCATCTACCACGAACTGATAATCCACCTGATAACCCTGTAATTGTTAGGTGCCTAAGAAGTCTTGGCTTTGTACGTTCCTTTATTTGTATGCTACTGCTGTGAAGGACGACAGAGAACAGGAATCTGAAAAAAGCATTTAATACTATCAGAGTTTTTACTATCTGAAAAAACCAATGAAGAGACAAACAACAAACTGCAAAGGTTCATCCGGGATCAGGATAAGCACAACTAAGTATACATTTATATTCAAAAGGGAAAAAAATGTGCCCAAATCATTTAATTGTGATTATTAAAACTGCAAGTTCTGATCTTCACATAATCATTTTTAACAGTTTTTAGATGACGTAATTGGCAACTTCACCTCAACTCCACGTGGACCTATGCGATTGCGGGATATAAAATTGAGCACCAGCGATGCAAATTCATCTGAAGCATCTTCCTGCATTATAAAGGATAATAAAATCAGTCAACCTCAAGTCACTTGGCCGTTAGTTTGTTCACTTGAAAACGTCATAATCTACAGAAACGTTTGAAAATGGAAACACTATCAACCTGTATGGCATGCCCAGTATGGCGAACCACCACCATTTGAAACTTTCCTTGCATTTGACCAATCGTGAGCAACCTATGAACAATTGAATAATATCAATATGACAAACAACTGAACAGTTATTCATGCTCTAAAACAAAATAATTGACTAAATCAACCTATATTTCAAAATCTTGTGAGGATGCAATTCCACCATCAACTTGCGTTAATGAGAATGAAATGCAATCTGAAAATGGATGCTGATTGCATGATAGACGGCAATGATCTCAGTTAATTAAATAACATAAGGAGTTTACTAGAGTGACCATAAGGCAATTTGACCTCTACAACCTTCCCACAAACCCCAGAAACCCAGCATGGAATCATCACAGTTCAACACGCACTAAGTAAAAAGGCCGACCAGTGGACTTAGGTGAATTTGGTAGTGACCACCCACAAGCCACGACAGACTAAATGCAATATACAAATGCTATATACTTTCAGCCCTTGCATTACACATTCACACGAAACCTGTCATGCGAACCAAGATCAAGTCACATGGTTTTCATCAGGATGCCTAGGTCTACCTATTTGAGTCCAACGATGGAAGCTTGTGAATATTTACATAGGTAGTGAAGTTGGATGGCCACTTTTGATAAATAGTTTCCGACTAGGACACAGATACTAGATTGAGATCCATGTCCCCACCCCTTTTCAAGATAAGGTGGAATAAACTTTAATGTACAAGGACATGGCCTGCTATAATTTACAGGACTTAGATACTCGTGTGAGCCACTAAAAGGAGTCACACAAACAAGATGCTGGTCAAAATTATGTGTGGGTATGGGGTAAAACTAAATGAGACCACACACCAAATGTCATTACAAAAGAGTAGTTGTGTGTTGAATCACTTCAACATAAAATGCCTAAAACTGTTTAACTTTGTTTTGGCATCAGCAAAGGAAACCATTTGTGCGATCAATGGATCAAACATGCACTTTATTAATGGATTAAAGAAGTGTTTGGAGAAGGTAAAAAAAAAACGTTTTGGATGGATGCAGTTTAAAAAATTATATTGCACCAATATAGACTGTAAGGCATAAAGTAGCAAATGAGATCCATATTCCCAACCTGATCAATATGGATTTTGATAAATGATAACGAACTTTCTACATAAATAAGGAATCTCAAAAGTGCCATTGAAGCAAAAAAGGAAAAAAGAAAGAAACCTGTCAAGTCTGTCTGTTCCTGCTAAGAGTAAGAGCTTCGGAACAGGACACGTTAAAAACAATTCTGACAGGCCTTCATACCTGTCATATACACAGAAATTCAAGCAAAATTTGGAAAATAATTTAGAGACAAGCAAAAAAGATCCCAACGTGAAGGCCTTCTTTACATTATTTTCTAAAAGCTTATACATGCTTGTAATGCTTTGTAAATACCTCTTAGGAGTCAGGCCTGTGTACATTCGAGGGAGTAGCATTACAAGTATTTACAAATAATAAATATTACACAACAAAGGACTTTTGAAATTCTAAACAAATGAAGATGGTTCATCAGTCGTTTATTTTTTTATTTTTTGCAGCTGAGCTAAAAGCTTCTAACACATTGCCTACAAACCAACTACTATAAGCTAATTTCATCCTCTGATCTTATGGGTATTTAATAGTCAAAAGCTGTTCTCTACAATGCCATTAAACATCCACACATACAAACGATTTATGTTAAAAAGATTTTGGAAAAGAATAGTGCAACAGATAACTGTAAACATAAATTTGTGAAAAGATAAAGCATTAAGTTAAAGCAAGACACAAAACTTAATGAACTCAGATGAATACGACTTGATTCATTATAATTTCAACACATCGCTGAGAGACAATCAAGCAGGAATTCATATTTGCTCATAATTCTTTGTTTTATGAAGAATAAACACCAACTTAGGTTTATAAGTGTATTAGATAAAAATCAGTCAATCATATAGGAATGAAAGAAAAAAAACCAACATACACCAAAATTCTCAAACAAGTTCTAACGAGTAGAAAAGAGCAGACTTGCAGGATATAAGAATCAAACTAACCAGCCTTTCCAATATTTTTCTGTCTCCTCTAAGGGTGTCCGATAAGTATAACTGCAACACATTCCAAAATCAGAATAACTCCGCCTCAAAAGAAATCAGAGCAAAACAAGAAAGTTAAAATTCTTTGACATGTAGCATCTCCAGCTCACCATTTTTTGGATTCATCATATTTCAATGTAGAAGGAACAGAGACACGTGCAGATTCTACATTCCTCAAGGATCCTCCTTTAACACTCCATTCAATCTATACATAAAACGTTTTGCAGTTTGTGGTGTAATACAGCATAGTATCAGAATTCTAGGCCTTATAAATATTAGAAGTCCAGAAATCAGGGGTATAATGACCTTCACGAAACCCTATACCAATAGTTTATGCATTTCTTGAAGGTATTATCAACAAGAAGATGCAATATGCCCCTGCCTTTCATCCATAATTAAACAAATCCCATTTCACTGACTAATTTTAAAAAAGAAAATAAAATGAATACACATAACTTGCAAAAATATATGAATTGATAAAAAATCCTAGTAAAAAATAAAAGTTGGAGCCCTATATACATGAGCTAAACCTCATACAGCTTTGATGAGCTTTACCTTTCATTTTGAGCAATTTAGTGGGTCCCACATTTCAAAAATTACATAGATAAATAAAACAATAAATAAGAAGGGTAATTATAAAATTTCAACACAATCTAATGTTCTGTCCCTTTCATTTTAATTATCAAAGTAATTGTAATAAAAATTAATTTCAAAATGTCTATTAACTTGTGCATCTTTTGAAATTTAAAAGTAGGTAACCATGATATTAAAAAAAGACAAAACTTTATCAACCTCCTACTTATGCACCCTACTTTTAATATATATAAATATTATTTTATAAAACCCACTAAAAAAAGTTCAAGTTAAATATGTAGCTCATATAAGCTATATGAGGCATAGCTCATACAAATTTTTTCCCTAAAAGCTATTAAGGCAATCTCAGTAATCATTCAGTAAACTAAAAAATACAGTTCTGTTAAATAAAATACGCACTGCTTTCTCAAGGGAAGAAAAATGTTGCATTCTGCTTGACAAGATTTTCTGCATGTGAATTAAAGATGCCATTGCTGTACCCTGAAACAGAAAAAAGTTGATCGAAAACAGGAGTCTAGACATTATCTTAGAAAAGATATCCAATAACAGTTGAGTGAACATGACTGAAGCCATTCATTGTGAGTCAAACCTCAACAACATCTACAACAATAAGACCAGCCAAGCTTTGTAGAACTTTTTTGCAGCAACATGAACAGCAAGAGACCCACCCATGCTGCAAAAGGTCAAGTACTATGTCATGCACCATTATTGATGATAGCTAGTTCTCCAAAAATTAATTTGCAGCTTTAGAGTTAAGAAGCATGTAAAATGGACATTCCACTAAGCACAAGGGACTCATTATTAGATTTATTATCATCAAATATTACTCAGAATATGCACAGAGATTCAATTTTAACTGTCATTTACAGTTAAAATTTTTAAAAGGTTTACAACATAATAATGAAAGGGCAAGAAAAAATATGGCAATGTAGCACCCATCAATGTGAAAGAAATCAATGGAGTTGCATGAGTTTCAAATTGACTATGGAAACAATCAGATACAAAGCTTATGGTGCTCACTCAACTCTAGCTGGCATAAGTTTGTTGGAGGATGACGACAACAATGGGTGGATCCTGGTCTATACAATTTGTAGAAAAGGAGTTTCCCATAGCTTCCATTAAAACGAAGGACAGGGACTACAACTGGTAGGGGAAAGTACATTTTGAAAAATAAAGACTGAATTTGCATGAGCACTCACTATGAGGAAGGTAAAACCTTTCTATGTTGGTTATCAATGTGTATGTAATTAAAATTATTACACTGGGTAACCTGTGGCCGACAAGAATAATTGCTGGAGGAGCATCTCCATACATGGTCTTTAAAGTGGCCAAAACATCACTGCAAAGAGTCTGCAAAACCAGAACACATGAATCATATGGCGCTTTTGAAGATGAATAAACAGACAACACCTTAATGTATTAATTCAGACAAAAAAACATGAATACGACTTCACAATGACCAGATAAGAATCTGGTAGCTTTTATTTGAAAGTAAGGCAACAATTTCACCCACAACTACCTCAATTGATAGATCCAAATCATCATCGGTATAAGATTTTCCATGACCTCTCAAATCCATGGACACTACTCGAGCCTCCTCTTTAATCTTACTTGCAGCTAAGGCAAATGACAGCCTGATAAAAACGAAAATGACCTTAATTTCACCATAGAAAATTCGCTATAATATATAATATAATAAGACCCAAGAAGCAAGAGGGTCATTTAACATATAACACGCCATAACTAATTCATATGCAGACGTAAACATGAGAAATATAGCCAGTTTGCAAAATTCCAACCACACACCTAATATCAAATAACTGCTCTGAACTATAAGCATAACTTCCACTAAAATTTTCTGTCAAATCTTGCTTGAATGCTAATGCACATGATAGTCCAACAAAGTGAATGAATTTAATTTCGACCAAAAAGACTGTTCACACTATTATCGTGTAACATGGCCTGAGAAGACATGGTGATTTAACATATTAGTGGTCATACCATTAACCAATACAAAAGAAACCTATAACAAGAGTAATAAATAATTATTCATGAATCATCACCAGCATCCACCTCTGAAGGACAAGCACCAATATTCCTCTACTCAGCTCACAGCTAAATCAAATAGTTTTTCTTCATATTGTTTTCCATCAATATTTCCAAAAGATTGTTAATTTCAATTCGTAAAACTAGTGAAAACAGAAACATGAAAAAAGATTTTACTCAAAAAGAAAACAAACTATAAAATCAAAAAAAGATGACGGTCGTACGAACCCCGAGTAGCCGCCTCCATGAAGAAAGAAAACAACCGGCCCCTCTGATCCAGCAGTATACACATGAAACACCTAAAAAAGAATCAATCAATCAAGAATGATAACAAAATGGAACCCGATTCATAAACGAAGCCTAGCAGAGCAAGAGAGAGACAGAAGAGAGAGAGAGATGACATTGTTTGATTCTGGGATGGTCACATCGTCCTCGTGATCGAAGTAGTCCGCCCACCTTAAAGGAGCAAACTTTTCATTCGGTTTCCTAACAAATATATTCAAGACAAATCATCAGCACCATTCCAACTCATAATCCATACAACCAACGCTTATAAGACAAAACATATATAAGGAACATGGAAAATGGAGTGGAGATGGGGGGAACTCGACTGAATGGGAGGACGATCGGGGACGGAAGAGAAGGCGGAGGAAGGAGGAGGAGGATGGGAGTGCTGGGGTGGTGCTTCGACTTCGACCTCATCCTCGGGGAGGGAAGAGAGGTTGGAGGTGTCCATGGAAACGGAAATGTTGGGAGGGAGCGAAGAGAGACGACGGGATCGATAGCCTTCGAATTTTGCTGTGTATGATTTTGATGATTGATAGATAGCCTTCAAATTCTGTTCCGCCTCAACCTGCCAATGCAAACATTTCCTCCCTCAAAGCTGCTATTTCTTTTTAAAAAATAATCAAAAAATAAAAACTGTATATATCACATAGCCCTAAAATAAATAAATTAAAAATATACAGTTATAACTCTTCTATTTATTGTTAAGATAAATCCAAACCCGAACATTTACGATTAATAGTCAGATATCAATTTTGCTATTAATATTCTATTTTTTTGAAAAAAAACATTAAAATTATATATAATAATAATAATATAGGTTAAAAAATGGGAAGCTAAGGAAAATAAATATTTTATAAATATAAATAACATATTTGACAAGTGTATCGATAAATTACCTTTATAAATTAAAGTTGTAATCTAAAAATTGGTTATTAGGTGCCTTTACCAAATCTAACCATTTTTAATTGAGATTCGATGTTTTTAAACTAAATCTGATTAATTAGCTAAAACTTTACTTGTAAGCTTTGATTTAGTCAAATGTCCAATTTGACCATACTAATAGGCACCCGTGAGTGTGATTGGTTCTTTTCTCAGTCAAAGTTCAACTGATATACGGGGTAAATCAGTATCTAAGGTATCAGTTAATAGTATTGTATGCAGTAAAGGGATGGCATGCCGGAATGTGGAGCTCAATGGCATCAAGTATGACGGAGAAGATGGTGGATCCTCCGTCTCCTCTTGCTATAATGAACAACAAGGTGTTTCTTATGGCCAGCAAATAACTCCCTCTTGCGTTTAGCTATTGCCATTATTGTACCAAATGATGTACATATATGGCCAGAAAATATCACGTACTGGTTTCCCCAATCGTACATTGATGTTTGGAAAAGATAAAAATTTATCAGCCCCTCTTTACACTGTACTTTTCCCTGTGTATAAACCTCGTTATGTGGGACTGAATAAAAACTTCAAATTAGAGGTGTAGAAGGTGTACTAGCTCACCTTAATTATTTTCATTCAATAAGTCTAATGGGGGTGTTAATTTGGTTGTATTGTTTTAAACATATTTATGAGGAAAATAAAAATCACAAATATAATGACTACAAAACGTGTTGGCAAAACATTAACAAAATACAATGGGGTGTTTCGTTGCAATAGAAAATTTGATATAAAATGTATAGAAAGTTTTATCATAAGTTTTGTTTTGTTAAATTATAAACATTAACATAGCTTAAAAATAACGTTTGACAGATGCGATTATTTTAAAAAATTCCAATGTCACTATTTTCTAATAAAAAAATAACATACAATGAAATATTTTGGTAGAGTGAAGGATGTATTTGTTGGGGGGGGGGTGGACATTGGTGGGTGGTTGCAGCTGTAGATGGATTGGGGGTTGGCACAAGGGTCAGCATACTTCCGTTATAACCGAAGTAATGGTTCAGTTAGGTTTTAAATATAAATGGATCAGATCAGGTTTCATATTGGGTAACCGAGCCTAAGATAAGAAAATTCGGTTTAGAATCGAACCGTAACAAAACAAACCGAAAACCAAAATTTTCAAGCAAAACGTTAATATTCGTGTTTTATATAGGTTTATCATTAGTTTATTTTAATTTATTTATACTTTATTTTAGATATTTAATATAATATCTATATATATAATTTTTATAATATATTTATGATGGTTAAATCATATTTACATTTGATTTATTATCAAAATTATAATTAATTTTAATATATTTATTATAATTTTGGTTTTTTCTTGGAATCGAAGTAACTGATTGCTCACCCCTAGTTGGCAGTGGTCGGGTGCCAGAGTTGGTAGATGAGAAGAGAGGAGGGAGAAGAGGGGAAGAAGGCGGTGAACAATAAGAGGGGAAGGGGCACCAAAGAGCTAACATAACGGAGGGGACAAGTCGAAGTAACAATACTCAAAGATTAAAGCTAACATAAGAGAGGGGACAAGTCGAGGTAACAATAGTCAAAGATCGAGAGCGGTAAAAAGAAGATGGAGGGAAAGATAAAGAAACAATGAAGAAAATAGGAGAAAAAAACATCATCAGATAATATTGAGCTAGACCCTCTTACTTTTTTCCCGTGACGATATATGTAGAGCTAATATTAACAGTACCTCTGACATTTTTTATTTTTTAACATTTTGCCAAATCTCTTTTTAGCTTTTATCCATAGAATTTTTTACTTTCTATTAAATAAACTCAAAACAAAATACCCAAAAACCTTATAAAGTAAAAAGTATTCTTTAAAAACTTTTACAAAATATTAGAAAATAAAAAAGAAGCATTAATCCCTTTGCAAAATATTAAAAAATAAAAAAGAAGCGTTGATCCCTTTTTATTTTATTCAAATGTTATTTTACAAGTTCTTTTATTTTTTTTATTATTTAACAAATATAATTTTTGTGATAAAATTTTCTTAAAAATTCATATAGTATTTAGTATCAATTATATAATTATACAATTATACTTTGCTTTACTGAACATTACTAGCCGCCCTGTTCAAACAACGTTGAGATGAAGTATAACCAATTAATGTGAAAGTTCAAACAATCAATCCTTCGTGCAGGAACTCCTTCCCCTCCCTTCCATACAAAGTTAGCTTTCTTCTCGTCCATGAACCTTTTACAAAGCCAGCCCAATCAGTATTGAGTAATCAGATCCATTACCTCCCATCATAAGAAATCCGCAATCTGCAATTGACTATCTTATTTAGCCGCCGGCCAGTTGACGGTTGATAGGATCAGATTCAGAATTCTGGTTTCATTTGGAAGTGAGTTGGCGGCCATGACTTAGAAGTTACAAGCTATTGAAGTAGAAAATCTGAAAGAACAGTTAAAAACCGGAAATGCATGTAAAACACGTCAAGATCGCCGTCACTTGTAGAAACTGCTTTTTGAAGAAAAAAAGGGCAGTTATAACTGATAGCTATAGTTCTTTTGCTTTGTTCATCTCCCCATAACGGATCAAATGATGAGCATAATATCGTAAAATCCAAGACAACTTTTCAATTTATTGAGTATAAATAGTGATGTTCACCTTGCTTCCTCTTCATTGCGTTCAGAGCATCAGATCGAGTAAAACGGAGTTGAGCTTTTCAAGCTGCCATCTTTAGTGAGAATCAAATCATGGGGCAATCCTCAAATGTAGGAATAATTTTTCTGTTAACCGCCGTCGGATTCTTTACAAGCTCATATCATGTGGTTGGAACTGGTTCACCTTCTCGCAAGCTGTTCAATGTGAAAGACTTTGGCGCCATTTCTGATGGGAAATCAGATATCAGCAAGGTTAGCATCCTCTTGATTAATACATATTTCTCATAATGTCAATTGTAAGCAATGTCATTGTCACCAATCTACCGA
The DNA here is from genome assembly GCA_033002965.1 of Piper betle. Classification (NCBI taxonomy): domain Eukaryota; kingdom Viridiplantae; phylum Streptophyta; class Magnoliopsida; order Piperales; family Piperaceae; genus Piper; species Piper betle. The sequence continues at coordinate 96,365 of JAURVB010012269.1, read as the reverse complement.
TATTATATATGATTTTAGGCTCTGATGCGTGCTTGGAAGGGAGCCTGCGAGTGGGATGGAACAGGGACGGTGGTCATTCCGGAGGGCACGTTTATGCTAGGCCCCGTTGTGATGAAGGGGCCATGCAAGGGATCCACTGTGCTCTTTGTCAAAGGTCTGGTCGTGGCGCCAGCTCTTGATGCCTTCAATTCCGAAACTTGGGTCGAATTCCAGTACGTCAATGGATTGATGGTCACCGGCGGAGGAAAATTCGACGGCCGCGGTGCCGATGCCTGGCCCCATAACAAGTGCTCCGGGAACCAGAATTGCAAACCATTGCCCACAGTAAGAACAGACAAATGGCAACTTTGTCTTTCACATGGAATGAATTTTGTGTGGAATGTGACTAAAATGTTGCTGTGCTTTTGAGCAGTCTTTGAGACTTAGCTTTGTGAATGACACAACCATCAGAGGCATATCCTCAATGGACAGCAAGTTCTTCCACATGATCATCTTTGCGTCACGCAACATCAAACTCCAAAGCCTGACCATCTCGGCCCCGGGGGACAGCCCCAACACCGACGGCATCCACATCTCTTCGTCGTCCAGTATCGAAGTCTCGCGGTCGGTGATCGGGACAGGCGACGACTGCGTTTCGATCGGTGGCGGCAGCTCTGACATCACCATCTCCGACGTTTACTGCGGCCCCGGTCATGGCATTAGTGTGGGCAGCTTGGGGAGAGATTCCGGGGAGGGGGACGTTGTTGGGTTGACAGTGAAGAACTGCACCTTCACCGGCACAGACAATGGGGTGAGGATCAAGACCTGGCCTGGGTACCCTGTCCACACCTCTGCGTCCAATCTCACTTTCAAGGACTTGATCATGAAGAATGTCAAGAACCCAATTGTCATTGATCAACAATATTGCCCCTACTCTTCATGCAATCTTGAGGTACATGCACAATTCATCATCCGTTAAAAGTTTGTGCAACTTGTTCGAAGGAATTCATGTAATGAATGATTGGTTGTTTTGCAGTCACCATCCCAAGTTCAACTGAGCAACATTGTGTTCAGTGATATTAGGGGTATATCAGCATCTAAAGTAGCAGTGAACATAGTATGTAGTAAAGAGATGCCATGTCGGAATGTGGAGCTCAATAGCATCGACTTGAAGTACGACGGAGAAGAAGATGGATCATCTGTCTCTTCTTGCTATAATGTACAAGGTGTTTCTTATGGTCAGCAAATACCGCCGTCTTGCGTTTAGCTATTGCCATTATTGTTCCAGATGATGTTCATATATGTGTAGCTTAACTGTCGAGCATTATTGCATAGTTTGTTGAGCTTGTTCATGTAATGTACTTTCTTAGATTACTTTCTGATGGACACTGGTGTAGAAATGTATTATAGAAACTTGTCATGTTAATATTTGATCTCAATCATGTAAATTGGGTCAATCTTGGATTTGTTGGCCCCCATGTTGAATGCATTTCTTCGGTGTAAGCCATATTTCAATTATAATAAATCCAACCTATAGACAATTGAATGCCAAAAACACTAGCTTGTATCTAAGGCAAGGAAAACTCAAATAATATTCGTATATGATAGAAAAAAACCAGGAAAGAGGTAAGAAAGAAGTAAAAGTCACTTACACCCGTATTTTTACACCATTTTTTCTAATTTAGAATCTCTTTTACCCTCGGAAACTCAAATCCAAGGGTTTTAATGTGGCTGACGATCTCTCTATTTTATCATGATGATTTGGCTAAGTTGTTCACTTCATCAAAAAAAACAGAAGATGAATTGGCCGCATCATCAAAATCTAATGGACGGTGGATATTTCCTCTTGATGATGTGGCTAAATTATTCAGCCATTCGAGACAAAATTAGAGATATGAGTCGGGCACATCATTAAAATTTAATGAACAGGCGATTATTTCTTCTTGATAAGGTGGGCTTTATGTTAGTGAAAATACACACAAAGGATATACTTGCCGACTAGAGTTAGATTAGCTCAAGGTGTGGGGTCTCAACCAAGACATACACATGAAAGTACACCACATACAAGCATAACATACATCATACATATAACATACAACACATGTGTACAACACTCACATCTTAAAAGTTAGCTGCCTTAGCGGGATACTAAAATGTAATACCCCAATTCAGCTTGAAAGGATGGACCGAATAATAATATTGTAATTGGGAAAGCTATTTGTTGGATCATTGCATACATACTTTTCGGAAGCGAATCTCAACCCTCCAAGAAGTTTAAGACTTTGACACCATATTGAGTTTTATAGAATGTGTGCAGAGTCATATTGCATATGATGGATCTTATACTTCAAAGCTCCTATATGAGCACTCAAAGCCACAAGAGAGGCGGTACCTCTCCTCTAACTAAGATGGTGGCTTTAAGAATGCAATGATCACTTTGAACTATATGAAGGCAACACCTTCAATGCAGCTAAGAAGTTGGATGCTGTTGTGGCACACTCAAATTCTTACACTTAATTAATGTGATTAGATTAGGTATCTTGATTACTTTAAGCGGATAAGTGCAATATATAAAACACTGGTTCATGGTTACCTATTTTACATACCTCATAAGTAAAATTAAACATAGAGGCATCATCGGATGCTAGGGCATCGTACCCTAACACCCGGTCTTTACATGGGTTCTTCACACAATAAGACCTGTATGCTCTTCTTACCCATGTTTCTCTACACTCATACAAATTTACAACCAAATAAGTTTTGTGTACTTGAATTTGCTCTTCATTATGTTTCGTGACTTTGAGGCTTATACACCTTGTAGACAGTAGTTAGCCTTGCCCCAAAGTTTATTAGCTTTGCATTGACAATAATAACAAGATAATGAGTAAACACACGTTCGCAACCAACATATCATGAAAACCTGATCTAAAGTACAAGGTTCATCATGAGTTTAGGGCTCATGCCCACAATTTAGTCATCCATCAAAATGTAGTTTGATACACATAAGTGTATAATATGGCCCCCACCACTAACACTAAGCCTCCCGATCTGTGCAGCCTAAGCCGGCCAACGCCAACAAACCTTACCTACATATAAATAGAAAAAATGTTGATTAATAGTTGAAAATAACTATCAGTAAAACAATAGTCAAGTAGACAAAGTGGTCAACATGAAAAATGTAGATCTAATAGTTTTGATTGCAAGAATGCAAGAATCATGAAAAAAGTGTATCTACAATGTAAGATATGATTTTTATAGCAAAATAATGCATATATACGACATTAGTAAACTAAAAAATACATATCTATTTTTATGCATAAGAAAAAAATATGATTCTAAATCCTATACACTCTTAACAAGCAGACCTACATGAAAAAAATGACAAATAAATGTAAAAAAGTACAGAAGCATGCATAAGCACCAAACAAATGTGTAGAGAGGCCTAAGGAGAGACTTTTACCTCAATGGAGACCATTGAGAAGTCTCTTGGGACTTCCTACCCCAAGACCTACGACTATAAGTGACTGTGCTAGGCTAGGAGGAGCTTAGATAGGTGGGGAAGACATGGAAATGAAGAGGAGAAGCCAACAAGTAAGGATGAGGATTGAATGAGATGAGAAATAGGACTGAAAAAGGAAAAGAATGGGGTTTTAAAGAAATAGAAAAGCTTCCAACCACCAAAGGTATAGCTTGTTGGTGTTACAGGTAAGGTGTCATACCTAAAGGGGTACAGGTTGTTATACCTAATGAGGTATGGGTTGGCTTAAAACTCAAAACTTAGGATTTTCACCCTAAAGCAATAGGAATGACCTTGGGAACCACGCCTCAGGTACCACAGAGGCACACGACAAGCAACTAAAACATACATGGGACATGGCCCTAAAATCTATCTAGACCCAACTAGACCGAATTAAATATTAAAAGGCTGGGTGTGTAGCCTCCAAATGGGCATATGGAGCACTGAAGGAGGTTAAATGCTGGGCTGATATACACCATACCATACTCGAACTACGTCTAGAAGGGCTGGACGCAACTAACCTGATAGATTCAAGACTAAATCGACTCAAAACCCTCCGACCGGGTTTTACAAATCTGTGGTGTAGAAATTAAGGCCTAGGTTGATAGCCTCCCTCCCATCGAGTATGGTCTATTTCTTAAATGCAAAGAAAGACTCATTGGGTTTGGTGAAAGTCACAATTGGTACAAGTGTATATTTAAGATGACGAGACACAACTTCCACCAGTCTCGTAGAGATAGCTATATATGACATTTTGTAACTTTGAAAACCAATGTGTTTATTGATTTTACTTTAAAGTTTTATGATGGATTGTTTTGTTCTGATGGATTTGTGATGGTCGATTGCTTATATGATCCTATTTCTGGGCGGAGATTGTTTGAAATATGTTATACAGGTTAGAAATTGTTTGAATGCATATTTGATTGTTTATAGGCTAAATTTTTAAAATAAATTGATGTTCGGTTGCAATGTTTTCTAGATTTGTCGTGTATTGTACCGTAAATGTAGTGTATGGTTTGGTTAATATGTGCCACCGAATTTTGGTGATAGTTTATCACCAAATTGCCACCAAAAGTTTGGATGATAGATTGTAAATGGTATTAGCTGGGTAGTTTGACATAGAATTTCGGTGGCAATTTGACAGCAAACTGTCACCAAAGTTCGGTAACATAGTTGACAATCAAAATCTGCCACCCAAAGACGATGACAGTTTGCCACCGAACTGACACCAAAATTTGGTGACAAGCCATCTGGCCTTTATTCATCGAACATATTCGGTAACAATTAACCACCAAACTGACATCAATTTCAATTAGTTGTGAAAGCTTCTATCACTGAGATTTTGATGGCCGTATTTGGTGGCACACACCTTTATGTCACAAAAAATGACCTTCTTTCGTCAAAAATTTCAGTGACAAAATGTTGTTTTTCTACTAGTGAACTCACCCTACTTGTAACGACTTGCTCATTCCGACCCACAAGCCAAGTGTTACTATATGAAACTAAGTATCTCATAAAATAATTTTTCTATTAATTGTCAAGATTTTAAAAACCATGGCATAAAATATAATATAATAAATGCTCGAGAATAATCTAAGCCCCATGAACCGAACAAAAATCTCATTGTCATGCAAATAATCTAGAAAAAGAATAGTCTAATATCAGAAACCTCTAGCTATCCCGACTCTACTCATCCTTCCATGCGCACACATGCTCTGTGGCCCTCAACCTGTAGTTACCGATATTTGTCATTGACTCACCCTCTCGGTATCACAAGTGCATAATGAGTAATCTTTCGCCATTGCGCCTTGTCAACCCTTTCGGCATGTGGGAGGTATTTAATCTTTCAAGAATTTTAAGGGTGCTGCCCTGTGTCGAACTGAGTCAATTCTTTGACCCCGATTGCGCTCAACGCACAATGATCGAATGTGGGCTTAGGTTGACGAAGACTCCTACATAGAAATGTTATCCATATAAGAATATATAACATTTTGAGTAAGAGTAATTATACAAACCTAGAATTTTAATGAGACACATGCAACTACGACACGTGATCCAGGAATTTTGATGAGGCACCCACAACGACACATGATCTTAATATAAATGAAACTTCTATAAAGTCTTCCCTTTATAAGCCAAATGTACTCATAAACTATTTAAAGGATATTTCATTTAACATCAACAGAAATCTCCTTTATATAGAATAATATGTGTGAAATTTAAGAAGTCACTATATTAAACTTTATTAATATGTGTGGAATTCAAGAAGTTATTACATATAATTTTATAAAAAAGAACGTGATCACTTATAATTATATCATTTGTGTGAAAACGAAGAATTAAAAAAAATTGACTATTGAATTAATGTTAATGGGTCTCAATCCTAAAAATTTAATAAATAAAACATTTTTAAATCCATTATACCGATACTTTAAAGGTTATAATTGATAACTTATTATATTAATTTTTAAAAATTAATTTGATTAAATATTATTTATGATTAGTTTTAAGATTTAAAAAATCCTAAATAAAATAGCCTAATTATTTTTTTCAGGGTTTTACACTACTTGTTATCGTCGTTTCAAGCTTTCTACGAGATATTTCCTCCGAGTCTTTTGTTCGATCCTATTGAGATGTTTCACCTCTTTTGTTGTAATATGAACACATCTAGCCCCTTCTTGGATAGAGCATGCCTCTATAAGAGGGCTACAAGCACAAGACATGAGGATCATAATAATGTACTCGAAGCCAAAATCCGGTTAACTATATGCACACGATACTATATAATCTATTTGTTTTGTCCAATATTATTTATTGTATACTACCAATTACAAGACTGATTATTAGATGGTGGTGGGCTCTTTTAATTTTTAATGAACAATCGATAGCATATTATTCACACCAATATAGATTGCTTTCTCACACGACAATTTTGTTTCAAGCCATTCCCGCATGTCATTAATGCTAGTGTTTGGTGTCTCACATGAATCACGAATTTATGTGTGATAAATAAATAGTTAGATTAATGCAAATTATAGTTTAAAAATCTCGAACTCAGACTAGCTCTAAAAGAATTGTCGACAACCAGTTCTACCTTAATCTGATATAGAAAGTCCTTTGCAACATAAATTTTCTCGTCAAATTGATAAAAGACGTTTATATCACGAGCTTTAGCTCATACAGTTCATATGAGCCATAACTTTTATTTGGAGCAATTTAATGGGTCTCGTTACTCAAAATCTACATACATAAAAATAAAAATAATAATTCAGGTGTTCATAAATTTTCAACTCAATCTAATCCTTTTAGCCTTTTCATTTAATTATTAAAGTAATTATAAAAAAATTAATTTTAAAATATCTTTAAACTAGTACATTTTTAAAAAATCTAAAAATAAAATACATTGATGTCAAAAAATAACAAAATTTTGTCAACCTTCTACTTATGCACTCTACTTTTCATGTATATAAACTCATTTATATGATGTACAACTCACCTTAATTTTTCTCATTGATAAAGAGCATTATATACATGAGCTAGAATGCTCATATAACTTAAATTAGATACAATTTTTATTTGGAGTAGTTAGTGAGTCCTACTACTTAAAATCAACATAGATATATATAAAAATAAATAATACAGGTATTTATAAATTTTTAACTCAATTTAATGCTTTTAACTCTTTCCTCTTTATAATTATTTAAATAGTTATAATAAAAATTAATTACTAACATATCCTTCAAAGCTTAGAAATGCCCTCTCCCAACTCAATCATTGCTCCATGGTTCTAAAAAATGACCAATCCAATGTCAAAGCTCCTAATCATAAATTCATAACAAATTGTAACCATTTAGCCCAAAGACGACGAGCCAAGTAATATACTAAATTTTATCTCGATATAGAAAGTGACAATCCAGCCCAAGTATAAATGAATGGTCCCTACTGATTTATTTAAAAGTAATTAACCGTAATTAAAAATTTATATAAGTGTATCTACTTTAATAAACTAGATTATACCTTGGTATAAAAGGTGAGACATACAAGGCAACAAGAAATTAACAATGAGAAACGAGGAGATAGAGGTGCATGGGTTTAAGTGGTCGGTTTAACATTTTTGACCTATAAAACTTGCGACTCGAATTAGGGTTTTATGCTCATGAATTAGCCAATTTAGCCATCGGTTCGGGTAGAGTCAGTTTCAGAATACGCGTGTTGAGCCGAGGCCACCGTGTGTTATGAATCATGAAGATCATGTGTACTCAAGTATATAATGATAACGTTAGTAACGCAGCAACATAATAAGTTATCAAAGTATATGAGAGTATGCCTAGTTTGTTTTATTTATAGTAGAACATAAAATTAGATTTAGGTCATTTATCGCTTTAAGACGCATTATTTATTATTTTTGGGTTGGTAAGTAGGCATAGAACATGTTATTCGGCTCAAGTTGACATTATTTTATTTTATAGTATTTTATTATATTTTAGTTTATTTTTTAAGGATTTATTTATTATTATTGATTCGAGTCTGGAGCGAGTAAAATTTTATTTACAAAGTTGCCTCCGACTTGTTTTTATTTTCCCCGGCCTTCTACTCCAAACCGCCACCGACACCGTCATTCACCAACCCTCGCCGTCACCTTTCTCCCTGTTTCCCCTCACAGTCACCCCGCTGCCTTGTAGGTGTTGCTGTCAACCACCAATTCCCATGATGACTTCCGGCAACCTTCCCTTGCACTCCATTCCTCCTTCTTGACCGTTCCCGATCTGTGCGACAACTTGCACGGCGACCTCGAGTGATTCAAGGTCACCACTTGCATTGTAATGACCAGGCCTAAAGTGCTACATAATGAGCTAAGTCATCTTTTCAAAAATTATTAACTAAGTTAAAGATATATAATCCATTCTCACTTATAAACAAGATCTTACCCTAGAAGGTATTAGATATGAGACTAAGTTGAGGGATCGCACAATCTACCCACCTTAGGAATTTCGTTCCCGAAATTCCTACATTTGGCCCGTTGCTAGCCCTAGCCCACGACCTTCTTTGGCCCATGACCAGCAGCCTAGCCAACATTCCTATTCTAGCTTACTATCTAACACAGAACTAAAAGACTCTGATAATATTTATAAAGACCCGATACAAAGTGCAACATAATGGGCTAAGTCATCTCTTTAAAAGTGGTTAACCAAGTTAAATATTTATAGTCCATTCCCACTTACAAACATGATTTTATCCCACTAGGTATTAGATGTGAGACTAAGTTGAGGGATCTCAAAATGCACTCACGTTAGGAAATTTCGTCCTTGAAATTCCTACACTTAGCCCGTTTCTAGCCCCAGCCCACAACCTTCTTTGACCTGTGCCGGCATCCTAGCCAACATCCCTAGTCCAGCCCACCATCTAACACGGAACTAGGAGGCTCTAATACCATTTGTAATAACCCAACCCAAAATATAACATAATAGGCTAAGTCATCTCCTCAAAAGTGGTTAACCAAGTTAAAGATATATAGTCAATTTGCACTTATAAACAGGATCTTATCCCCGTAGGTATTAGATATGGGACTAAGTTGAAGGATCTCACAATCCACCCACCTTAGGAAATTTCATCCCCAAATTCATACATTTAGCCTATTTCTAGCCCTAGCCCATGACCTTCTTTGGCCCGTGGCCGTTAGCCTAGTCAACATCCATTGTCCAACCCACTATCTAACACGGAACCAGGAGGCTCTGATACCATTTGTAAAAACCTAGCCCAAAGTGTAACATAATAGACCAAGTCATCTCTTCAAAAGTAGTTAACCAAGTTAAAGATTTATAGTCTATTCCTACTTATAAACATGATCTTATCCTAGTAGGTATTAAATGTGGGACTAAGTTAAGGAATCTCACATGCATGCACTGTCGTTGATGACTAACAATGCCACTAGCTCATCGAGCACCGCTGCCATCCACGATGTCAACCCCCTAGCTAGCCGACGCCACCCTCTTAGCCACTCCTGCCCTAGCTGGCCACAACCCTCGCCACCGCCAGCCAGTGGCAGCTCCGACCACCTTGAGCCACTCCCCCTTGCCGACGTCACTTGTGGGATGAAAATCACATCCACCGTCTCCCTCCTCACGACAACCACTAGTGGCAGTGACTACCGTAGCTACGTAATCACCGACTTAGGTATACAATATAATTTAAATTCATTTCATCGTAAGCATTATGATTAAATTACTAATTGATTGCACGTATGTGAATTTAGGTTTGCTTTGTTAACTAAGTATGATGGACCATAAAAAAATACTAATTTTATTAATTATTATGAAGATTATTTATGAACTATTGATATAATTATAAATGAATGCTTGAATTATGATAATTTGATATTAGTTTGATTTTCAAGATTTTTATTTAGTTAATTGTATTAATTACATATTAACAAATTTGTAATCTTGATGACATGATCTAGACTATAGCTCGATGACTCCTCAGTATTTACCCTTATGAGAGTTCTAATGAAGTACATGCATGTTTTTTTCATGGGAGTTAGCTCTCATTAACAGTCTGATATTAGTTATTTTATACACAAGTGAGAACCGTAGCTGGCGGTTTTTAAGATATATGTAAGTGAGAATCAGACATTATGGGATATATCGGACTTGACAAATAAGTAGTGACATCCTTACGCACACACATGTTTGACAATAGGACGCTTTATTATGATGTTGGTTAATGTGTAAAACTTTTGATGAAATATTTCGATGTTTAATGCATAGTTAATGAAAGTTAGTAAACTTTCAGCCATATGAATGTGAATAGCAGATGGGTCAAGGCCCGGTCAAGATTATGATATAGACGTTATGTGCTACAGAATGTGATGATATATCTTGATATTTTTATATATTTTGTGATATAATGATGGATAGGGTGACTCCCTTATTGCATTTTAGTAAAAATTTTGTCTGTTTATTTACAATTTTTTATAATATTTAATCGATTGGTGTGATTATTTTGTTGTCATATCATTTATATAGCGTTCTACTATGTTGTGCATTTCATACATTCATATTGATATTTTTTCATCTTATGACGTTTAGAGTAGATCTCTTTCGCTTAAGTTCGGGTTTGGTTTGGTCTCTCATAACACTTCTAGTTCAGTTTAATAGCGAGCCAGATTTGGGGTGTTCCATGACTATTTCGAGTTAAGTTAAAATAAAATGGCTACATAGTTTTTTAACATGTGGAAAAATAGTAAAAAATGTAGCAAATTTAACTGCACCGCGTCATTTTGAAATGGTAATAAAAGTAAACTCTACCATTACGTTTTATTGGTTTATTGCTGTATAAAAGGTGCTTGTTTATTTTTTGTAATAAAAATTTAGTATTATTGATATATATAAATAAAAAATATGATTATTCATATATTGAATTAAAATTTTATATTATTAATTTTTTTAAAGATTGGTTTAATGTAAATATATGGTGCAAGTGGTAATTAATTTGTGGTCTTAGAATGAGTTTTATGTTACCAAAGAGTAACGAGCTCAAATCAAGATTTATTAATTTTTAACTATTTACCTTTGGTCAAAATAATTAGAAGTTGTAATAGCATATGATCATAAAAGTGGTAAATGGGCCGATAACAATAAATAGTAAAAAACCTAATAAATAATAATAAAATACCTTCGACAGTGTTATTATAATTGCATCACTTGTGGCCCTTATGCCTGGCAAAAGGTGACGAGGAGGAGCAAGGAGCTTTGATTCCTTTATCAATGTTATCATGAAAATATTCTTATTTAAAAAATAAAATAGGGACAAAGTGGGAATCTAAGTTTCAAGTTTTTCCACGTGAAACATCGATAGTTGATAAATCAAGGGGGTCATAAGAACACACCGGCCGGACTTCATAACTTGCAGGGTGTTCATAGTAAAAATAATTTCTAAGCCTGAATAAGTCATTCTCTAATTCTCTCAAGCTCCCTAGATATTTCACCAAATAAGGAATAAATAAAATGAATTTACAAAAAGAAAAATCGTATCTAATACTTATATTATGAAGAAAAGAGTAATAATGTTCACAATTTAAGGCCGGCATATTTGAGAAGATTATTACAAATCCCCCTTTGTTTCTCTACCTACCTCCTACTCATTGGCTCGTTATTAGACGTGGCTCTATTTGCCTCACCTTGTTGACACTGAGAGATTCAGTCTTCCGCCCATAAAATTTGACATCTCCAACTTAAGCCTACTTCGTAGAAATTTGGTCTTATCACTATTAGGGGTATTTGTACAAATGTAGAATATGACTAAGGGAACTAGGAGCGGGGTGCACCCCTACCCCCATTCCACAAAATTAATAGGTCAAAGTCATTTATTCAAAGTAGTTAATTTAAATTAAAAATTTATAAATTATTTTTATTAATATATTAGATTTTACTCTAATAAATATTACATATAAGACTGATTTAACGTGAGCCTAATTTAGGGTTGTTATATTTCACCCACATTTAAAAAACTTTCTCCTCAAAATTTTTTCTTTAGCCAATAGGTTGAGTCCATAATTGAGTTCATCCCACCCTCTAATACTAATTTAAAGTGAGACTAATTTCAGGATGTTATATTTCACCCACATTTAAAAAATTTTCTCATCAAAATTTTTTTCGTTAGCCCATAGGCTGAGTCCGTAATTGAGTTCATCTCATCCTCTATTACAATCCTGGGTTGGATCTAAATCTTCTGATACTATTTATAATGTTTTAATCTAAGTACAAATTGAAGGACCTAAATTATTTGTTCAAAATAGTTAGTTACACTAGAAATTTTTATGCACATTTTTGCTAACATGTAAGATCTTATCCCGATAGTTAATAGAGGTGAGATTAATTTGAGAATATCTTAAATATATATATGTAAAAATAAAAATTTGTTTAACATAGACACATGCATGATAATAATTCACGCATTTAGTCCAATGTTTAAACTCGTATAATAGCAAATTTCAAGATTGATTATTAATATGTGGGCTGGTTTGATTTCTAATGATCAATCCATATATAGCATGTTTCTCACATGATATTACTGTTAGTGTTTTGCTGTCCCACATAAGCAGCCAATTTGTCTTTGAGATATAAATAGCTAGATCCAAGAAGACCGGATACATAAACCTCGGTCTCCTCGTATTGTATAGTTTGCAAAATCAATGGACTTGTAGATTACAAGCATTTAGGGCTAGTAAACGAGCGAGCGAGTCGAACTTAGCTTGTGCTCAAACTCAACTCAAATATCTCGAAGTTCGTTCTAACTCAACTTGAAGATCGAACGAATTTTGAATATATATGATCGAAATAGACTTGAACATTTTTATGTTGTTTGAGCTCGACTCAAGCTCGAATACACTTAAACTGGTTAATTTATTAGAGCTCAAAGTCAACTTGTTTAGGAGCTCGAAACCAGTAGTTTAGGAGTTCGAAGTTAGCTTGTTTGGGAGCTCGAAACTAGTTCGATCATAAGGTCGAAAATAGCTCATTTAGGATAAAAACATCCAATTATAGAAATTAAAATTAACAAAAATAGCCTATCAACATATTTATATAAACTGTCTAAATAATAAAAGATCTTTTTAAGTTTCAACTATGTTTCAATTTTTTTACAAAAAATACCTAAGACATCATTCAATAGTATATGTTTTCAAAAAATTAAAATGCTTAGAATTGTAAACCCAAAATTGAAAAAAGAAACTATCAAAAAGTCTATATTTTAAAGCTTTCATCCATATTTAGACATCTTTTATCCAGCCTTCATCCTAGAAAAAAAGTAATAAATATCATCTATTATGAGATATTAGATTAAATAAAAATAAAAAAATTAAAAGGAATAAATGTATTCAATTATCATCCTCAATGAATAAAGTTTATGAATGTATTCTAATAATTACCAAAACCATAACAAGTTAACAACTAACAAAAGTAGATATTAAAATTTTAAACATACCGTATGTTTGAATATGTGATGCAAAACAAACCAATAGAAATAGATAGTAAAAAATTCTATTTCACTTTTTGATCCGAAAAATTGAATATAAAATTAGGATATGGTCGTACTTCAACTTACTACATAAATAGTATTATAACATTAAAATATAGAAATAATCTAAAAACACAATCATGGCATGACAAATAAGAAAAGATAATATTCACATTTAACTAACAAGCACTTTTGAGGCTCATCCATTGCATCAAATTCAAATATTTTTGCAAGCATTAAGGTTTATGATATATACAAGTAAATTAATCATTGATTAGGTGAATACATAAAAATTCAAGAGTGTACGTTTCATTTAGCCAACCAAAAACTATAGCTAAGAAGACTTCTAGCGCTACTTTTGAATCGGTATGTTTATTATGCATTCTGAGACCCCAAAGTATTAAGCAAGCAGGATAAATTGTGGCACTTCAACAAAGTAGAAAAGTTGACAAGTTATGTACTTCATATTGTTGTACTACACATATAAGCTCTCATGGTATCCTTACTGCACAGCCTAAAGATATCAAAGAATGCTCATATCACTAACTCAATGAATCTTCCATCCCAAACAAACCAGAGTTTTACATGTTATCGTGCATTTCAAACGAAAAATACACATAAGAATGAAACACTCAACTCACGATTCCATACTGGATCAAGAACTTGAAACTTGATCGACCTCGTTCTTGTCTTCTATTACATGCAAAGACAGCATACGGGTCTGAAAACCGGTAGAATCAGTAGCTGCAAAGCTTGTACACTTAACCAAGGCAACAGTCAACAACCATCCATCACCCTGAGCTTTGACTCCATGATCACTTCGTGCAAAATGGGATCCACAATCCCACTGCCAGACTCTTCCATGACCGTAAAAGGCATTTTCAATAGCTCATTAATAAAATAGTATAAATCCTTGTCAGCCGACCAACCAATTTGGATTTAGTAGAAGAAGAGAATAAAAATTATTATCAAAATTTGAAAATATTTGTAATGTGTATAATCTTTTTTTTTTAAATATCAAATATTAGAAAAAATGAACATGCATGTGAGTAATATTATGATTCAAGGGGTAAATAATTGTTATTTATAATTTGAGGGAAACTTTTTCTAAAAGTCTTAATATATGTCATTAAACCTAAATCTCTTTTATTGTGGGGTGGCAAACTATCAAACATAGCCGGTGGCCATAATCGAAGGTTATACTTGATCACACCCTAAATTTAGACCGCCCCATTGAGTGGCATCTGCCCAACTAGACCAATCAATGTTAACTAGGTTGTAATATTTTTAGTCATCATGGAAGGTTCGATGATAAAGAAATAGGAGTTTTTTATAATATTTTAAAGTTGAGTAAGAGTTCTTTTTTAAAAATAAAAATTACATAATCATTTAAAATTTAATTAATTTTGTTCAAAAATATATTTAAATATACTAATTATATAGGAGAAAGGAAGTGTGTGCTGCAGCACAGCCATCTTGGCTGTGCTGCAGTATGATCTTGGCCGTTGGATTAGCATCCAACGGCCAAGATCTAAAAAAAAAAGGAAAAAAGGGGGCGGCGCCGGCGCGCCGCCGCAGCAGCGACGGCGGAGGGGCGGGAAGGCTGCCCGGCGCCGGCGACGGCCGGGGGCGCCGGCGACGGGGGACGGGGCGCGGCGCGGCACGGCTGGGTGGCGGGCGGAGGCCGAGGGGCGCGGCGGGGTGGCGGGCGGGGGCCGAGGGGGCGCGGCGGGGTGGCGGCGGGGGCCGAAGGGGCGGGGCAGGGTGGCGGCGGGGCCGAGGGCGCGGCGGCGGGGTGGCGGGCAGGGGCGACGGAGGGCGAGGGACGAGGGGGCGTCGCGGCGGGCGGGGTGGCGGGCGGGGGACGGGGTGGCGGGCGGGGGGCGTCGCGCGGCGGGGTGGCGGGCGGGGACGGGGTGGCGGGCGGGGGCGTCGCGCGGCGGGGTGGCGGGCGGGGGACGAGCGGCGGTGGTGTCGCCCGGCGGCGGGGCGGCGGGCCGGCAGGGGAAGACCGGGGCGGCTAGATCCGCCGCCCCGTCGCCCGGCGGATACGTCGCCGCCCCCGGCGGGCGGCGACGGGCGGGCAGGGGTGGCGTCGCGTCGGCCGGGGTGGCGGCGACGCGTCGGCCGGCGAGCGGCGGCGGCGGCGGCGGCGGCGGAGCAAATTTTTTTTTTATGGTTGTCATGTTTCAGCCGTTGGATTTGATCCAACGGCTGAAACTCTGCAGCACAGCCATCTTGGCTGTGCTGCAGTACAACAAATCACTCCTCATGTTATATAGTATTAAATATTCAATTATTTAATGACAGGAGAGATCGTTGTCTTGACATTAGGATGCAAAAAAGAAACCTAAACACCCTAATTTCTGAGAGTGGGAAAAGAATTTTCTTTTGTTTAGTTAACCCTAACCATGCTTCACTGGCAAACAATAAAAAAAGGAGAACGTCCGTTAAACACCCCATCCAGGTGCGCAATTAATGGTAGGGCCGTAAATAGCTCGATTACAATTAAGTCGACAGCACTATAGTAAACATTTATTATCTTAAATTTTTTTAACATAATTAATCTATTAACCATATTTATAAGGTTTTGTAATAATTAAGTTTTTACCATTTTGTCGTGCATTAAATAGTTAAAATACTGTTAACTTGGTTAGAAATTAAGTTCCATAAAATAATTTCTATTCACAAAATATAAAATATTTCAACTGTCCAAATTATATTAATCGAGTGTTAAAAAATTATGAAATTAGCAAATAAATAATTTAATTTAAGTAAACTTTAAAGGTAAAAGTTTCAAAGTTAATATTAATATGACAATGAGTTTTATAGTTGTATATAAAATAGTTAAATAATATTTGGTTAAATCGATAAATCGGCTATGATATAGCTTTTCTAGTATTACTATTTAAAATTTAAGCTAGTTTGGTTAAATTAGCTAAAATTTTAATTATTTTATTTCTTATTATATAATATAATAGGAGATAAGGCCTTCCCTAATTTTGCTTGATTTAGTTTTAATTTTAAATAATTTGTAAACCGACAAATAAATGACCATTAACAGATAACCATTAACAGATAGCCCAATACGAGACTTAAAAGGTGGGAAGGAGTAAGACTTCCCCAGTCCCTCCACAACCATATCATCTATTCCCCTTCCTTCTTCCCAAACAACTGCTTACTCCACCCATCTCTCTCCCATGGCAAACACAAACCCCGACACTAGACCCACAAGGGATGAGGAATCTAGCCACGACGTCGACTGGGAACTCCTCGACTCTTCCCCTCCCCATCGCCATCGAGAACAAGACGACTCCGATTACTTTGTGTTGGAATCCCACGCCGTGGGTTCCGATGGGAGCCGCGATGTCGAAGACTGGCCTTTCGATGACTCTGAACACGGAAGAGATGGACTTGTGTCGGAGGCAGTGCAGAAAGTTGAACCTCAGGTCGTTGTTGTTGAGTCGAACGATGAAGGCTGTGTTGAGGAAGATGGTGCAGGTGAAGGAGGGGAGGAGGTTGAATCGGACATTGTCGGATCGAACGAGTGCAGTTTTGTTGGCCTGGTGGGGAGTGACGATGGGGGTGGTTCGATGGAAGGTGAGAATTCGGCGGTGGATACGAATGGCGGAGAAGGTGAGGGCGAGAGGAGGGCTGTTTGGTGGAGGATGCCGATTGATCTCATCAAGTTTTATGCTTTCCGCGTTAACCCTGTCTGGTCTATTTCCATTGCCGCTGCTGTGTTCGGGATTGTTGCGCTCGCCAGGAGGCTGCGCAGTTCCAAGTCCAAGGCCCGTCTAATCCCTCTCAAGATTAAAGTGGAAGATAAGGTAATGATGTTGAGGTTTTTCTCTTTTCCTGTCTTCTGTTTTAGATTTTTTGATTTCATGCTTCAATTCTTGTTGCTTTTTGACGATGATGATGATGATGGTGAGGAGTAGTTGATTGTTTTTGAGTTCTTATTGAAAGTGATTGTATGTTGGGTAAACATATTCCTCTTGGTGCAAGGATTTGATTCAATTTTTCATCTTTTCGTTCCAGTTCACTGTTATTGTGGGTGGCATAGTTGGGATTAGCTATCTGCAATTTATTGGTAAGAAAATTGAGTAGCTTGTGTGGGAGTTATCTTTGATCTGTAGAAAGCGTTTTTGGCTTTTTGATTGTTTAATGTACGATTACAATCTTTTGTTCGAAATTTTATTATACAATCAAAAGTTTAAAAAAGAGAGTATTTGTGAACTTTAACTATATTGTGGAATGTTGAGATGTGTGCATCTTAGACTACTTTTGGTGAGAACAAGATTCTCAGTTTTCAAGAACGCATTGCTAGGGATGGTATGGATCCAATATTATGTATTTTGAACCTTTTCTTTTTTCCTTAAAACCTAATTAGTGTAGCGACAAATTTTGAGGTTTTGTATTTAAGTTGATCATGTATTTATTTTAGTGCAATGATGAAGTTAGCAAGCTTCTCCTGTGCTTTAAATCCTAATATTTGTGGTGGGTGGACGTCTACAATAGTACTATAATTTTCTTTTAAAGAAAATGTCATCTGGTTTACTTATTATGTCCTTCCTTGACTGAAAGATCATGCTACCATACATTTTTAGTTTTAGCAATCAGGTCAGGTTGTTTTTCAGGTACATCTTTTCAGCTTATTTTCTTCTTAAAATTTATCCACCAGATGACCTCTATTTGTTTTTGAATCAGATATGGCACCTTGAAAATATTTATATGCATAAAAAAAGTGTTATTGGTTCCTGCATTTGTTTATCCACTGAATGGTCGATATTAGCCTCATCATGTTTTCTGATACTTATATGTCGACCAGCATAAACTGAGATGATTAATTACTTAATTGAAAGCCAGTCTAGAAATTGTTGTGCATGGCTGCCTGTCTGATATTTGAAGAATGGCAATTCAATTTCCAGGCTCATTTATCTTGTCTTTTTTCTTTGCATGTTGCAGTTCGAGGTTCAAACAAAGCGCCTTACTGGAACTTTCTCCCTGGTGAGGCATGTTGCAATTTATAAGGGCATGGTCTCTCCATCAAAGCCTGGGATACACCGGCCATGGCCGGTGATGGATACCAGATGAGTGTGTTGCATACCTGGTCAATGGAGAAGTTCAATCTTTTTAGCTATATAGTATTAAGGCTCTAGGCAGTATATATAGTTAGTTTTACTTCACAACCAACATGGAAGCATTCAAGACTGCATTTCATATAGCTATTTATCGTTATGAAGCAATTTACTTCTCGGTTTTTTGGTGATTGCATATATTTCTGTAGAGGATATTCATACTCTGGCGTTTGATGATCTGCCCCAAACATTTCCATGTGTTTATATTTTCGGTGGTTGGAGAAGTTCAATCTTATTAGCTATATAGTATTAAGGCTGTAAGCAGTATATGTAGTTAGTTTTACTTCACTACCAACATGGAAGCATTCAAGACTGCATTTTGTATAGCTATTTATTGTTATGAAGCAATTTACTTCTCTGTTTTGTGGTGATTGCATATATTGCTTTAGAGGTTATATTCATACTTTGGCGTTTGATGATCTGCTCCAAACAGTTCCATGTGTTTATATTTTCGGTGGTTGAAGAAGTTGCGAGGACGTTGAGAAATTGGAAGATGAAGGTAAGAATATCAAATATATGAAATTGATAAGAAGCTAACTCGTCTCGTACAGTTAGTTGTTGGTGATGTCAAGTCACACTTGTTATGCTTTACCTCTTTACATTGTTAGGATAAGTTTGCAGAGCCTGAAAACATGAATTTCAAAGATGGTTTTGATCGGGTTGTGAGAAGTCAGATTGTCCGTTCACTTGTTAGTTGTAATTAAACAAACTATAAATGAATGTCTGCTGGGATTGTGGAAAGAGCACATTTTAAGAACAGGAAGTTGAGAAAACATTCAATTATTTCTGTGAAGCATAACCTATGAAATTTTGTTGCTTTGTTCTATTATCTTTCTCAAAACTTTAATACCACTATCAATAGAGCATTGGAAAAAGTAAGTTAGGAATAAATTAAGTATACGAAAAAAATGCAATTAATTAAGAAACTAAACTCACTTATTCTATTATTTGCTTTTGTGTTTTAATAATCATGATGAAGGGAAGCATGTAGTCGCCTACATTGATGAAGGGTTATCTCTTTCTAAAGATAGCTGCTGTATAGACAAAATAATTCCTTCACACCGCCAACAAAAAATATAAATGGCCTTGTTAAGCACATCGTATTATCATCAGAAAGAAGGTTCTAACCAGACATCTCTCTCACGCCTTCGCATTTTAATGTTGGCAACTTTATATTGTTAAATAAACAGGGCCAGCACTGGCCAACTTGCTGCAAGGTATCACATTTGCAAAAGCATAAGACAAGAATCAAAAGCCTCATGCTGCAAAAACCTCAGCAAAAAAAGTGGTAATGGTTATCACATACTATATCACTAGCATTGATCCTGGCGTAATTATTTCGGATTTCTTAAAAACGAAAGTACTCGTGCTGGAGTGGTTATCGGGCATGATGAGAAATCATACCTTGTTCGAAATCCTGCCGACCAAGTTATTCTCTCACTTTTTTTAAAATTTTTGTACTCTTTTTCTCTCTTTTGTTTTTGTTTTGTCACGCTGATTTACTACCCAACTATCTTAAATAAATGGATTAATTCAAGCTTCGCATCCTATTCATCTTCTTCATCACCCTAGGGTTCCCTTCACTTTGGCGGCCGAAACTATAAAAACCGTGACTCGAGTTAGGGATTTTATAGTCGTGAACCTATTGGTTTAACTGTTAGTCCGAGTCGAGTTAGTTTCCTAAACACGTGCGCTAAGTTGAGGCCGACTATGTGTTATGAGTCATGAAGGTCAAGTGTACCCGAGTGTATGATAATAACGTCACTAACATAGTATGAAAATGGGTTATTAGAATATATGACAGAATGCCAGATTTTTTTATTTTATATATTAAACTGTAGAAATTAGAATTCGGTTGTTTATCATGTTAGGATGTGTTAGATAGAATTTTGCGTAGGTTGTTAGGTTTAGAACATGTTATTTTATTTTTTGAGCATATTTTATTTTATATTATTTTATATTTCTTTAAAATTTATTTATTATTATCGACTTAAGTCGAGAACTAGTAAAGTCTTAATTATAAAAATGTGACCTCCTCCTCTTCTTCTTCTCCCCCAACCTCCTCCAAACACCACGACCTTGTTTTTTTTCCTTCCCTTGTTCCGCTGGCGACCTCCTCGCCGCCGCCAGTCCACCGCCACCACCCCAACGACCTCCCCTTGCCACCGCCGCCCCCCCCCCCTTTCTCTTCCTCCCTTTCTCCCCTGGTTCCACTCACAATCGCCACTACCGCCGCCTTACATGCGTCACCGCCAACCACTAATGCTGGAAAAGACATACAGAGACCCTCCCTAGCACTTCCCTCATCCTTCCCGACCCTTCACCGGCCTGTGCAACGAGATGCATGACGACCCATGCTAAAAATAGGGCCGCCACTTGCATGCATGGTCGCCGTTGACTAACGCCGCTGTTGGCCAGTCTTGCACTGCCGTCAGCCACACTGACCACCCTCCTAGCCAATCTCAACCTCACCAAACCCTTCTCCCCTCTCGCTAGCTAACACCATCTCCTTGAGCCACCCTCACCTTTGACGGCCACAACTCATTGTTGCAGCCGGCCAGTGGCAACTCTGGCCACCTGAGTCACTCCCCCTTACTAGCCTCACTCATGGGACGGCAACCATAGTCGCAGTCTCCCTCTTCACCGCACCTGCAACAGCGGCCATCGCCTCTGTCATCTCATAATCGCCGCGTAATTGCCAATTTAGGTATAAAAATTTAAATTTTTATGGTCGATCATCGTTAGCATGTGAATCATAGAATTATGAAAAATATTTAATTAGTTAATATAAATATGTGCTTCTCGATAATTACTATTAATTAATGTTAGATAATTAAACTTGTGAATTATGCATCTAGTTCTAATAATTAAGTTGTCATAATTAAGTATCAGTTTGATTATCCAAAATTATGATCTTTATTTAGTTAATTGATATGTTTAAATTACATATTAACAAATTTGTGTGCTGCTGGCATTATCACTTAGGAATATAGATTCATATGCCATGACTATTAGGAATTGTTTGAATTGATCAGAATAGATATGATTGCCCTAGTGTTGTTTGATTTATCCATTATGTCATTCATTCATCGTATAGGTGTACATGGCCTCTAGAATTTAATCTTGTTTGTGTAGGTTTAGTGTATGAGCTCGCCGCATAGACACAATACCCTGTTTGGAGCTTCTACCAGGTATATTTAGGACTCACACTTTTAAATGTCGATCTCTTCTATTGTTGCTTTGGATTGTATATTACATGTAAAACCCGCGATTCGAGTCAGGGGTTTTATATTCAGAACCGGTCGGTTCGACCGTTATTTTTGAGTCGAGTCAGTTTCAGAACACGTGCACTAAGCCGACGCCAGGCGCGTGTATGAGCTATGAGGGTCATGCGTACCCAAGTATACGATGATGATGTCATGAACACAACAGAAAAGAATGAGTTATCAGAGTATATGAAGGCATGAAGTTTATTTTTTATTATTATATATATAGTGGAATGTAAAATTAGTGTTAGGCCGTTTATCGCGTTAGGACGCATTACGGGCAGTTTGGGTGGGTTGATAGTCTTAGAGCATATCATGATGATGTTTTAGTGTTTGCTTGATTTTACGGGATTTTTCCCGATTTTTATGAATTTTTTTAGGATTTAATACGACTTAGTTACTATACTTGGCTCGAGCGGGAGACGAGTCAAGTCTTAATTACAAGTTTGCCACCCAACCAATTCTTCTCCACCCCTGACCTTTTCTCCCCCACGCCCAAACCCTAGCAAGGTGGGCCCATAATTGCACTTTTAGGGGAGACCGTGTTAGTTTTACTTCAGAATTTTCATCGATTTTGCTCGTAATTGTGATGGTGTGAAATTTAATTTGCATGTCATTCATGTAGTACCATGTTAGGATTTTGTGCATGCATTCATTCATGACGGATCGTATCTTCATCTTAAGACACCGAGATTGGATCCGCACGAGTTAGGTTCGCGTTAGCCGACCTAACCGGGGCCTGTAACATACCAGTTTGGTTCACGAGTGTGAATCGGATTTGGAGTGTTACATTACAGGACATGTTAAGTGGTGATTTATCAAACCCCACTTCACATGGGCCATTTTAGCAAACCGATTTCTAGGATTAATAACCCTCGAGGATGAGATCCCTCAAGTCTGATTTCGAAATCAAAATCCACTGCAAGTTGCCTTTGCTTAAAACATTAAATCCCTTCTTAGGCCTATATATGATTTTTATCCAGTTTTTAGCGAGACGAGAGATGGAGAAAATGACTCGCATGTACCATGAGCGGGTGCACGTACCAGTTACAACAGGCTCTGGATTAGTGAGAGGGTTATTCCATTACCGAGGGATCTTGATAACCCGTGTTTTGAGTTCCTCACATCTGAGAAAAATGTGGTGTTTACAGGTATTGTTTAGTACAATGTACTTCCGGATATTTAGTTCAAAGGGTACCAAAGGTGACTACCTGAGAGTATTCTACCTTCGTACTCGAGGCCAATAGAAATACGGAGGATAGGAGAGGGCTTACGATTGACTGATAGTCCCATAGACCAAAAAAAAAAGAGAAAATGTTAAGAGAGGTATCAAACTAGTCAGTTTAGGATGTCATTTAGACTATAGCTCAATGGCTTGTCAGTAATTACCTTATGAGAGTTTTGTTAGAGTATATGCATGTTTTTCTTTTCATGAGAGTTAGTTATCATTGACCGTTTGATATTAGCTATTTTTTGAACAAGTAACAACCGTTGTTGATGGTTTTCTATCATATATGAAAGTGAGCATCAAACACACCAAGATATGCTGGGCTTGACGAATGATCAGTAACATCTTGTCAGCCAGCCTAACCAAATTGGCTAAGTAGAAAACCAGAATATAAATTATTATCAAAAATTAAAAATAGTTGTAATGTGTATAATGTTTTTTATTTTATTTATTTAAATATCAAATAGTAGAAAAATGTACATGCATGTGAGTAAATATTATGACTCAAGAGATAGCCCAATACGAGACTTAAAAGGTGGGAAGGAGTAAGACTTCCCCAGTCCCTCCACAACCATATCATCTATTCCCCTTCCTTCTTCCCAAACAACTGCTTACTCCACCCATCTCTCTCCCATGGCAAACACAAACCCCGACACTAGACCCACAAGGGATGAGGAATCTAGCCACGACGTCGACTGGGAACTCCTCGACTCTTCCCCTCCCCATCGCCATCGAGAACAAGACGACTCCGATTACTTTGTGTTGGAATCCCACGCCGTGGGTTCCGATGGGAGCCGCGATGTCGAAGACTGGCCTTTCGATGACTCTGAACACGGAAGAGATGGACTTGTGTCGGAGGCAGTGCAGAAAGTTGAACCTCAGGTCGTTGTTGTTGAGTCGAACGATGAAGGCTGTGTTGAGGAAGATGGTGCAGGTGAAGGAGGGGAGGAGGTTGAATCGGACATTGTCGGATCGAACGAGTGCAGTTTTGTTGGCCTGGTGGGGAGTGACGATGGGGGTGGTTCGATGGAAGGTGAGAATTCGGCGGTGGATACGAATGGCGGAGAAGGTGAGGGCGAGAGGAGGGCTGTTTGGTGGAGGATGCCGATTGATCTCATCAAGTTTTATGCTTTCCGCGTTAACCCTGTCTGGTCTATTTCCATTGCCGCTGCTGTGTTCGGGATTGTTGCGCTCGCCAGGAGGCTGCGCAGTTCCAAGTCCAAGGCCCGTCTAATCCCTCTCAAGATTAAAGTGGAAGATAAGGTAATGATGTTGAGGTTTTTCTCTTTTCCTGTCTTCTGTTTTAGATTTTTTGATTTCATGCTTCAATTCTTGTTGCTTCTTGATGATGATGATGATGATGATGGTGAGGAGTAGTTGATTGTTTTTGAGTTCTTATTGAAAGTGATTGTATGTTGGGTAAACATATTCCTCTTGGTGCAAGGATTTGATTCAATTTTTCATCTTTTCGTTCCAGTTCACTGTTATTGTGGGTGGCATAGTTGGGATTAGCTATCTGCAATTTATTGGTAAGAAAATTGAGTAGCTTGTGTGGGAGTTATCTTTGATCTGTAGAAAGCGTTTTTGGCTTTTTGATTGTTTAATGTACGATTACAATCTTTTGTTCGAAATTTTATTATACAATCAAAAGTTTAAAAAAGAGAGTATTTGTGAACTTTAACTATATTGTGGAATGTTGAGATGTGTGCATCTTAGACTACTTTTGGTGAGAACAAGATTCTCAGTTTTCAAGAACGCATTGCTAGGGATGGTATGGATCCAATATTATGTATTTTGAACCTTTTCTTTTTTCCTTAAAACCTAATTAGTGTAGCGACAAATTTTGAGGTTTTGTATTTAAGTTGATCATGTATTTATTTTAGTGCAATGATGAAGTTAGCAAGCTTCTCCTGTGCTTTAAATCCTAATATTTGTGGTGGGTGGACGTCTACAATAGTACTATAATTTTCTTTTAAAGAAAATGTCATCTGGTTTACTTATTATGTCCTTCCTTGACTGAAAGATCATGCTACCATACATTTTTAGTTTTAGCAATCAGGTCAGGTTGTTTTTCAGGTACATCTTTTCAGCTTATTTTCTTCTTAAAATTTATCCACCAGATGACCTCTATTTGTTTTTGAATCAGATATGGCACCTTGAAAATATTTATATGCATAAAAAAAGTGTTATTGGTTCCTGCATTTGTTTATCCACTGAATGGTCGATATTAGCCTCATCATGTTTTCTGATACTTATATGTCGACCAGCATAAACTGAGATGATTAATTACTTAATTGAAAGCCAGTCTAGAAATTGTTGTGCATGGCTGCCTGTCTGATATTTGAAGAATGGCAATTCAATTTCCAGGCTCATTTATCTTGTCTTTTTTCTTTGCATGTTGCAGTTCGAGGTTCAAACAAAGCGCCTTACTGGAACTTTCTCCCTGGTGAGGCATGTTGCAATTTATAAGGGCATGGTCTCTCCATCAAAGCCTGGGATACACCGGCCATGGCCGGTGATGGATACCAGATGAGTGTGTTGCATACCTGGTCAATGGAGAAGTTCAATCTTTTTAGCTATATAGTATTAAGGCTCTAGGCAGTATATATAGTTAGTTTTACTTCACAACCAACATGGAAGCATTCAAGACTGCATTTCATATAGCTATTTATCGTTATGAAGCAATTTACTTCTCGGTTTTTTGGTGATTGCATATATTTCTGTAGAGGATATTCATACTCTGGCGTTTGATGATCTGCCCCAAACATTTCCATGTGTTTATATTTTCGGTGGTTGGAGAAGTTCAATCTTATTAGCTATATAGTATTAAGGCTGTAAGCAGTATATGTAGTTAGTTTTACTTCACTACCAACATGGAAGCATTCAAGACTGCATTTTGTATAGCTATTTATTGTTATGAAGCAATTTACTTCTCTGTTTTGTGGTGATTGCATATATTGCTTTAGAGGTTATATTCATACTTTGGCGTTTGATGATCTGCTCCAAACAGTTCCATGTGTTTATATTTTCGGTGGTTGAAGAAGTTGCGAGGACGTTGAGAAATTGGAAGATGAAGGTAAGAATATCAAATATATGAAATTGATAAGAAGCTAACTCGTCTCGTACAGTTAGTTGTTGGTGATGTCAAGTCACACTTGTTATGCTTTACCTCTTTACATTGTTAGGATAAGTTTGCAGAGCCTGAAAACATGAATTTCAAAGATGGTTTTGATCGGGTTGTGAGAAGTCAGATTGTCCGTTCACTTGTTAGTTGTAATTAAACAAACTATAAATGAATGTCTGCTGGGATTGTGGAAAGAGCACATTTTTAGAACAGGAAGTTGAGAAAACATTCAATTATTTCTGTGAAGCATAACCTATGAAATTTTGTTGCTTTGTTCTATTATCTTTCTCAAAACTTTAATACCACTATCAATAGAGCATTGGAAAAAGTAAGTTAGGAATAAATTAAGTATACGAAAATAATGCAATTAATTAAGAAACTAAACTCACTTATTCTGTTATTTGCTTTTGTGTTGTAATAATCATGACGAAGGGAAGCATGTAGTCTCCTACATTGATGAAGGGTTATCTCTTTCTAAACATAGCTGCTTTATAGACAATAATTCCTTCACACCGCCAACAAAAAATGTAATTGGCCTTGCTAAGCACATCGTATTATCATTAGAAAGAAGGTTCTAACCAGACCTCTCTCACGCCTTCGCATTTTAATGTTGGCAACTTTATATTGTGAAGTAAACAAGGCCAGCATTGGCCAATTTGCTGCAAGGTACCACATTTGGAAAAGTATAAGACAAGAATCAAAAGCCTCAGTAAAAAAGTGGTAATTGTCATCACATACTATATCACTAGCATTGATCCTGGCTAAATTATTTCTCCTTCTAGCATATCTATACGCCAGAGAAATGAAAAACGCTATAATAATATTAAATAATGGCAAGATTTCTTAAAGGCAAAACTATTTTTGCTGGAGTGGTTAACGGGCGTATTAGCAATCATACGATGTTTCGAATCCTGCCGACCACGTTATTCTCTCGCATTCTTAAAAAAATTTTACTCTTTTTGTCTCTTTTGTTTTTGTTTTGTCACGCTGATTTAAAAGCCAACTATCTTAAATAAATGGATTAATTCGAGCTTCCCATCCTATATTCATCTTCTTAATCACCTTTATTGTATTTAAGCTTTTCATTCCAATCCTCCACCTAATTAATGCACTTGCATCCCAAGGTCAATGTTTCCTTAGGAATTGATCATCCCAAGGTTAAGCTTTTCATTCCATTTTTCTTGAGTTGACCATGGTTTGGCCGGTTAGGTAAACATATAAATCCTTCATAATGTTTTGCACTCTCTCGTGATAGAAATTGAATGCAAAGCACACAAAAAAATAATTACGTTCTATGTTGCTATATTTAAGAGAGATAATATAAATAGCTTGCTTGTGTAATTTTTCTTGAAACACCCAAATGAAACATTTAAGAGAGATGATGCAAATGTGTAACAATATTGTACGAGGTCCGACTAAGAGGATGTTATTCGCCATTGTTAGGACACCTTATCGGCCACATATCACTAGCCGACCATATAATATTTTACTTTAACAGTTTAATTCCTTGGGTTCCCGCTCAACCACAGGCTTAAAAGATTCATGTTCTGAGATTGTCTTGTGATTACTGTTGTGGTGGAGTGATCTCGAGATAAAACTATCTCATAACCATCGTGAAATGCCTCCATCTCCTCGGCCATGACGTGCCAAATTAGGCCACCTGCAATTGTTCCTCCGTTTCTTATCAAATTATGCATTTTCCGGTAGATCAGTTCGATGAATGAATCCCTGGAACTTGTGCTGAATCCTGGGTCCTTCTTCGATTTTCCGAATTCGGTGAAAACAAGGGGTTTCTTCAATATTGTTCTTGAATCTTTCCAGTGGCTGGACATCCACCTCTGTAAGAATGTTCGTTGGGAGTGATCACTTTGCCCAGACAACCTGCAAGAGTAGCATGAATTAGATATATTGTATTGGACTTTAACTTAGTTCAAAGATGAATATATAGCTTGGGTGAAATGATCCAGTTAAGGTTGTTATTTCATAGTTCTTGCCAAATATCAGGATATGCATGCATGGTGGCAAAGTCAATTTCTTTCAGAAGGTTGGTCCTGATAAAATCGGTGCCAACTGATTGGTAACTTGGGTTGAATTTTTTTCTGTCGGAGACAAAATCGCCATAGAATCCCTCCATGCCAATCTCAAGCAGGTGTTGGCTGTCTATGGACTTTGTATAAGCTGCCATTTCTTGTACCCACCTCTGTTCCGTCACCATAGATGTTAAGATATTTGTACTACATAAGAAGGGGACTAGCTATGTATCACAGATAAACTAGTTTTATAGTTGAGGGTCTCACATGGATTACATTGCCCGAATAGTCTGTTTGGCATCGAGGTTCATTGACGAGTTCCCAGGCCATAATAGTGGGGTCATCCTTATACAACACATTGGTGATAGTGTTGAGCCTTGTAAGAACTCTCTGCAATTCCCATCAAGCTCGCACAATCCCATTAGCAATGAACATGATGTTTTAGAAGTTAAAACGATTATGCATTTGAATTGGGCACTCACATTGATATGGTCCCTGTAATAGCCCCTCACAATGGGATTAGAATAGAAGTCGTCAACACCATCAACATGAACACCGGCACCTCTAGCCCACTGCACATACTGCTGCCTTCCACCATAGTCATTGTAGTTGTTCACAAGGCTAAGAATTAACCGAACTCCGAACTTCCTCGCCTCCGAAATCACAAAATCGAGCCCTTCGAAGAAGGGTTGGTTGTAAACGCCAGGCGAAATCTGAAGTGAGGTGTTACCACCGTCGGCGAAGGCCCATGTCCGGCAGACAGTGAGGCCTGCAGCTGCAGACTCCCTCATCACGCTGGAGACTTTGTACCTCTGTGTTGGGTCAGAGGCCACTTGCATCATCCAGTAGGAGTTGAAGCCATTGAAAAGGAAGGGAGAGCCATCAAGAACAAAGTGTGTCCCATGTGTGGTGATGAATCCTTGGTGGGCATAAATCCTTGCCCCATCAATCAGAAGTAAGAGAATGAGTGCGCCTAGAATGTTGCTACTGTTGCCAAAGCTTAGCACCATTGTATCTGAAGATTAAGAACAGCTCCAATCGGTGAGTTAATTGGAGCTGGTGGGCAAGCTATTATAAGCAAATCAGGTCACATATAAAGAAAAGGATTGAGAGTGAGCTAGGAATGTCAGCGCAAAAGAATATAGTCGATTGAAGACGATTGGTGAGCTAGAGAGATTATGGCAGGCAATGTTGGGTTGGTTGAGGTTGGTTACCAAGAACATTTCTTCCCTATGAACTAGTGGTAATTGAGAAGTAGGGAAGAGTTGGTTTAGGCCCAAAGGTTTGGCAGTTGAGACACAGAATGTGAAGCAAGTAGGAAGTTGATCCCAGGAAATATATATAACCATATGATGAGTAGTAAATCGTTGATATTTGCAGCGTTTTGGGTTGTGAGAGGGATAATGTTTGTGTTCATGATGAAGAAATCAATCTCCTTTGCATGAAAACACTTCCATGCATTTGTTTGGGTATTTCTCCTCCGTCTGCAAGTTGTTAACAACCAATTTGGTGCGGTGGTCCTGAACATAAATAAATACTTTCTAGAGAATGATTGGTAATTATTTCATGGTCAGATACCCTGTTCGAGAGCCATCCCTTGTCCCTTTTCTGTATTCTGGAAAGAACAAACTACAGTGGGACATTCTTTTCTGCAAAAAGGACCATTGGTCCTTTTCTTATGGCTGCTAATTGAGTCTGCCTATTTGTGCGACTTGGTTTGACTCATAATTAAAACCGGAAGTAAAGAGTTTGAGTTCAGAACCAAGTTCGATCAAAGTGGTATTCAGCTTAGCTTGACTCTACTGATTGAGTTTGAGGATCTTGCTCTGTTTGAGCTCGACTCTGTTTAAAAATTTTGGGTTGCTCTAATTTTGTTCTTATTGTGTACAAAAAATCAAAGTGTATCTAATTATTTTGGCTAAAACGAGATAGAGCCATGTTCATTTTGATTAAAGAGAGTTGTATATTGCATTAATTTTTTTCTAAAGCATATTACCCTGAATTTCATAATCAGGATCCCAGCTCTAGCTGAGTTTGAGCAGGTTTATCGTTTGCTTTATAGACAAGTTCGAGCTTGAATCAAGGACAAATAGTGGAATTTAAATTCGAGTCGAGTTCAAATATGAGTGTCCTTACTCATTGAGCTCGAGTTCAAATGAGCACTTAGTTAGTTCGGATTTGAACATATGTAAAACTAGACTTGCTCACTAGATTGAAAGTCCTACTAGAATCCTTGGAAAGCTAAGTTCAAATGTGATATATTGGCCCATGGATAACTAAATGATGTTCACATTCCATGCATAAGGGGGTGTTAATCAAGCGAGTTGAGTTGAGTTTAACCATGCTCAACATAATATCCCAATTTGGCCTGAAGAACAGATCGAGAAGAACAAGTTGAATCTTGATATTATAATTCGGAAAGCTATTCGTTGGATTACTAGTGTACAAATTTTACAGAAAAAAGATATTATTTCTCTTAAGGGTTCTAATATGAGTAATCTGAGTCATACGAAAGACAACACCTCCTTTATAACTAAGAGGGTGATTTTACAGATGTAATGATCACTTAAAACTGCACGAACGCAATACCTCCAATGTAATTAAGAGGTTGAGTTTTTTATAATGCAGATGTATGATCTAATTCTTATATTTAGTTTCAACCTTTGAGTTAGGTAACTTATTCTTAGATGACATTGATCTTACAATAAAGTAAACACTTACCTGTTCCATATACCCCAAAGACAAAAATTAAATCTACAGAGGCATCATCATGTATCAGGATGTCAAACCCTAATACTCAGTCTTCACATAGACCCTTTGTTCGTCCAAATTTTTCACCGCACCCCTCGGCTCAATCATGACGGTTAACCCAGCCAGTCGTGGTTGAACCCGTGGTTATGCCTAATTTAATAGAAATAAGATACGTGAGATTTATTCGGAAGGAGGGAAAGGGGTCCACGAGATTGAAGAAGACGAAGTGGAGGAAGACGAAGTCATTGCTGCCATTGAGGAAGACGAAGTCATTGCTGCCATTGAAGAAGACGAAGTGGAGGAAGACGAAGTTGTTGCTACTTGCTATAAAGGAGGACGCCTGTTGCTGCTACAGGGGGATCGGGCTGCAATGGAGGCTAGAAGAAAGAGATGCCATGCATTACTACTTAAAGAAGGAGCCACTTGAAGAAGTAGAAGACTCTGTCTTGTTACTGGAGACCTTGCCTTGCTGTTGCTAAATTGAAGAAGGAGTTGCTGAAATCCACCCTGCTGCTAGGAGGAGGACACCCATGTTTGCTGAATTGAAGAAGGAGACTTGAAGAAGGAGTTGCTGAAATCCACCCTGCTGCTAGGAGGAGGACACCCATGTTTGCTGAAGGAGACTTGAAGAAGGAGTTGCTGAAATACACCCTGCTGCAACTAAGGACGCCATTGAAGGAGACGCCACCCTTGCTGCTGCTGATTGGAGAGGACGTTGCTCTTTTCATGCATTCAAGCATGATATGTTTATGGAAATGAATAATTAGGATTGGAAATGGCCATCCCACCGAGTGCATAAGAATTGTCTAAGTGTTATTGGATACTTGTGACTCTTTAGTCTCATCCCGCTGTCTCTTTGCGCGGCAAGGGCGCCTCGGTCCCACCGAACCCTTCCAACCCGACGCGGGAACACTCTAACCCGCACCAGCGGACGAACCCGCGCCCGAACACCCTTCAAATGGCATGAACCATAAGCTCCTCCAGTGTATGTTCTTTTATCACACACACATAACTGTATTCAAATATATCTAGTGTACCTTAATTATTCATCGTTATATTCTAGAACTTTGAGACTTACACACCCTGTAAGCGATTGTTAGAATATCCCAAAGTTAACACCTTATATAACTATAACTATAATAATAATACAGTAATAAATCACAGACTAAATGTAACATATAAAGTACACCAACAAAGGCTTTATGGCACTTGTCCATCATAGATACGTCACATAACTTGTAGTTCTAAAAATACTTAAGTCCCAAAATCCTAAAATACATAATTCATACAACTCAAATACATAGGTCTAATACAAAACTCAACACAATGCAAATACAAGTACCATCCCCAACCATGAGCCTATCGATCTGTCCACCTCTGTTGATCACAGACATTAGTATACACCTACATATATAGGAAAAACTATCAGTATTCAAATAAGTTTGATTACTTATCCGAAATTAACTATTGATAAAACAATACTGGCCGATGAGTATCTTAATACTCACGAGAAATCATAATATTTTCAAAGTACATCAGAAGGAAGTAAGCTTTGACTGACACAGCAGAATATCATAAAAATGTTGCATCAAATCAAGGACTTTATACTTACATATATGTATACTCATGCTTAAGCCCTCACGTCTACTATATATCGCCCGCTACAGTACTCTAGTGGCTCAGAACAATAATAGTGCCACGATTTTCAGAAACATGCTCTATTTGCAATACCCTATTTGCATTGTACTATTTTAAGGTGAAAAGGAGTATTTGTGTAATTCATACGTGCCCATACCGCTCACTCTCTTGTTTGTGAAAACGTAAAATTCGCATATATTTATATGGTAGACTTAATTAGGGGCTCATATCATAAATATGTTAAATCTTTCAGTTTGATAACCATCAAGGTATCTCATCCTTGAAGTTTATTAAACTGTGAAAATTTTGGTTAAATGGCCTAACATTAGAGGGATTCAATAAAACACTGTCGACGTTGTCCTGCGTCTAAAACTAGTTGAAAACCTCATTCACGAAGCCAAGCAGAGATGAAGCAGAAGAGTCACATGGACTTGGATGAGTTGATCTCCTCATCCTAACTCGGCGAGATGATTCCACATACCCTAACATAGAGATGAAACCCAAATCATGTTAGATTGCATCATCACGTAAATTGAGGCAACTCCTCCATACAAGCACAACTCAAAAAATATTATTACCTTAATTATGTTACTTAGTGGAGTATTAAACCTCATTAGGTAATCTTATTTTGAGTTTGGTATTGCGAGAACCCTTAGTAAAAAGTCTCATACCTAGAGTTTTGTCAAACAAACTTAATCGATTATTTTCGAATGAATAAAACGGTATCTAAATGAGCTTAAATTTGTACCAATAGGCCCTAACACTGTAAGGCGTGGATGTAAAAATTACCAAGTGTTGGGCCATGGACTAACATGGTAAACAAGGCCCACTAAGGTCGGGCTAAGGTTTTGGGAATAGTATTCTTAGACTGCTACCCAAATTTACTAAGTGTCGTTCATAGGCTTGGAGACTTCAAATCGGCCAGGATAAGTGGGTAGTGCTAGCTAACATAGTGGGATTGAATCCAATAATATTTGAGGTCTAAAATTCAAGTATTTGGGCCTAACTGGACTCGGAAATGAGATGTATTAGCTAAGTCATTTCTGGAGCTGGGTATACCTATTGGGTTTGAAAAATTCTAACTCAAGATCTACTGAGCTAAATACTCAAAAAATTTAATATGATGTTATAGGGATCAACCTAAAGTATGGGTGAAATTTTATGCAATTTCATTAGTATTTGTCTTGATTTTGGATTTTACATTCACAGTTAGGGAACTAGAGTTTCACCTTGCATTCCTGTGCACTCCTGAAAACTGATCAAACTAACCACGTAAATGGCTTTAAAATTAAATAAAAACTTATATGTTTCTAGTTGACAATTAATGAGGCCAACCATATTTTTTATAGATTTTATTAACTTCTTATAATTAGCTCCCAATGGAGCACAGACTCAATGGATGGCAAGGCATATAGACATCATAGTATAAACACCAAACAATTAGGGGTTTTTTCATGCCCTTTAAGTGGTTATCTTAGTGTGAAAAGTTTATATGAACAAGCCCACACATATATTAACAACTATGCAGACGGTGGATATCTTCAACAATCTGCATTAAAGTGTAAAAATTGGGAAAATATGTGGCTAGGTCAAAGGGACCTTGAAAGCCACATTTTGCCAAGTTTGGTATCATATAAGCCATATCAGATGGACAGATGAACATAAAAGGTGTATATCTTGATGTGATTAACATAACAAAGTAAGCAATTAGCAAAAAGGACTTCTAGAACATGACGTATGAATTTTTTACCAGATCTCTGCAAAACAGTGACCGCCAAGCATTTAAAAATATGTAGCAATTAATTTACACGTGCACAAATTATGAAACCGCTATTTATTTACTATTAACTCAACCATTTACAAGGGAAAAATCATAAAAGAATGAAAAGATGGAGCAATCTAAATAGATCTAGCACCAAACATACACAACATGCAAGGAAGAGAGTAGGTCTTACCTCCAACAAACCAAGGGAAGGTCTCTTGGGGCTTCACACTCCAAGACTACAACCCTAGGCCTTGGCTAGGCTTAGAGAGTTTAAAGAGAGTTCGAAGAGGCCGAGGAAGGAAGAAGAATGACCTAGGAGATGGACGAGAGTTGGAGGAGATGAAGAAATAAGTGAAGAAGTGGAGAAGGGTGGTAGTTATAGAAAGGGAGGAAGGCTGCCAACCACCATGAGCATAATGTCACAGGTAAGGTATCACACCTAAGGTATGGGTGCTACACCTAATGAAGTATAGGTTGATCCAAAATCCTAAAACTCAGACCTTAAAGTCGTCGGGATGACCTTGTGGTCACAGGCCCCCGTAGGGGCTAGAATCAATTGAAAAGGAGTTCAACACATGACAAACACTCTAGACTCGCATGAAATATGGCCCTAAACTAAACTAGACTCAACAAAAATAAAAAATGAAAATAAGAACTGAGATAGCGTAGTATCCAGTCGGTGCGCCGAGCATTGGGGGAGACTAAGGTTGACGCTCCCAAATACCATATTACATATATGCACACGACAAAAAGGGTTAGGAAGCAATTCAATCTCTGCCAAGATTGAACCGAAACTAAAACGGTCGGGTAAAAAGCCTAGGTTTTATACTCATCAACTCATTTATTTCGAGTTTGAGTCGAGCTGAAAAGCATTAAAGGCAAGTCAAATACTAGTTGAACATAGGGAAAGTTCGAGTATTATTCTTATAGATATATATATATATATATATATATATATATATATTTGTTCCATGTAACTTAAGATACAATTAATCATGAAAGTTTAATTAGTTCAATTTTAGTTCAATTATACACCAAATAGTTTGCTTGGGAACAAAATTCTCATATTATCATGTAAAGCCATCATCGCAATATAATTATATTTATCATTTTTTATATTTGACATAAATGACTATATAAAAAATATGTAAATTATTATATTTAATGGAAATTATCGAGCCTTAAGGTGAGTCGAGCCAAACGAAGGTGTGATCGTGCTCATCCTACCATGATTCAAGATGAACTTTTACTCTGAACGAAATTAAGCAAAATATTGAGTGAACATTAGCATTCATACACATATGTACTGCCGGTCTTGGTCAATTTATTGCAACTAAACTAGTTATTTGAGCATAGGCTTGACTTGAGTCATAAATACCAAATATAATATTTTATCAGCACTTATTACCAATCAATTCCTATTAACAAAAAAGAATTAAACTCACGCGAAAAAAGTGGGACATTTGATCAATTATAATTCAACAACATAAAAATAACATATTACATTATAATTTATTTCCACATTTAATTAGAATTTTATCTCTAAATCAGAATATTTTCTTCTCAATTGAATTTAAAGTTCATCTACAAAATCGGATCTATCTCTAATATAAATAGCTCTTGTGATTCATATCTCTAATATCGGTCGCATGGACCAAGGAAGTGAAAAAAAACCTAATCCTTTGGCCATACTTAAAATTTACCTTTGGCCACTCTCAATTCGTAGAGACGCCATACTTAAAATTTAGCATGCTCATAACCCAATCCTTTCAATCTCGTATCATCTTGAGTGTGAGTTCATGAAGAAGTCTGGAATTGCTTCACACGCACACTGCAACGTTTTTCTATACATTAAGATAGAAAGCATGGCAAATTTTCAATCACACTCCACATAACTATTGATCTATATGTATATGTGCAGCTGACTTGACAAATACACGTATATGTGCCGAAAATTAGGCGAAGATCAAGATCAAGTTAACCTTTAATTGGGCTTGATTATCCATGACCGGCGAAAGTAGGCGCCGTCATCTTAGCACGAAACATGGGCAATTGCCCGGGATTTCCGCCTCCATCAAATTGCAATTCCTCAAAAGAAGTCCTCGTTTTGCCTTCTCTTCAATATAGTCCCTCTTTTTGACCTCCTAAATCAGAGGACCAACTTCCTTTTATACCCTCTATTTTAATAACAAAATCATCTCAAATTCTAGTTTTGAGTAATAAAGCACGGCATGCATGATGTATGGCGTGATTCCCAGGTGATTTTTCTCATTCTCTTTGTTTCTTTATTATGTGCAGTTACATGTTACATGCAAGATTGGTCGGGAATAACCGTAACCCCCATTATCCGTTCAACTGTCACGACAATCTCAAATTGGAGACGGAGCAAAAGCCTAACTTCGCGTCTAGCTCACAACCCAACTTACCCGCCTTCAATCCCCATGCCTATATATATTGCAACAAGTATTGGGTTGGCAAATCCATACTAACAAGCTTGTGGAAATCACTAGCCATGGCTTCTTCCCATGCTATACTAGTCCTTTCTTTCTTCTTCCATTTCTTGGTTTGTGCCCATGGCCATCCAAACTATGGAGATGCTCTTGCCAAGTCTATTTTGTTCTTCCAAGGACAGAGGTCTGGTAAGCTACCTTCAGACCAGAGTGTGAAATGGAGGTCCCACTCTGGCCTAAGAGATGGAGCAGCCGCGGGAGTAAGATCTCCTCATCTTTTAGAAATAAGTGTATATTAGTGACGATAAAATCTGTCACTAATGTGGAAGAACTTTTTGTAATGATGTTACTTTTTAATAAATGTAGAATTTTTTGCGACAAAGCTGTTGTAAATAACGTCGTGTCTTCGCGGCATGATCTTGTTATGTTACAGGTGGATCTCATTGGTGGTTACTATGATGCTGGTGACAATGTCAAGTTCAACCTTCCCATGGCATTCACCACCACAATGTTGTCATGGGGTGCACTAGAGTTTGGCAAGCGTATGGGCACCCAACTGAAGAATGCGCAGGCGGCGATCCGGTGGTCGGCGGACTACCTTCTCAAGTCGGCGACGGCCACGCCGGGGAAGATCTACGTCGGAGTGGGCGACCCAAATGCCGACCACCACTGCTGGGAGAGACCAGAGGACATGGACACTGTTCGAACAGTGTACTCCGTCTCGGCTTCTAGCCCCGGCTCCGATGTCGCCGGAGAGATCGCCGCAGCCTTGGCAGCGGCCTCGATGATTTTCCGGCAGGTGGACCCTCCCTACTCCGAGTTGCTGTTGAGGACGTCCAAGAAGGTCATGGCCTTCGCCATGAAGTATAAAGGGTCATATAGTGACTTTTTGGGGTCTGCAGTTTGTCCCTTCTATTGCTCTTACTCGGGCTACAAGGTTTGTTTCTTTTCTTTTATCAACTTGTATACAATAATACAATTCCAAAGACACGAACACCACTTTTACACACTTACCCACGTCCTAAATCCATTGCAACTTAACCAGTTGTTGGAAAGAAGTATCTCTCTGCTTTTTGGGATGGGGAAGTTCATGTTTCATGTTTAATTTTGACGGACAGGATGAGTTGCTTTGGGGAGCTGCTTGGCTGTTGAGGGCAACGAATGACAAGACATATTTGGGATTGATAAATTCATTGGGAGCCAACGAGCACGCTGATGTTTTCAGCTGGGATAATAAGTATGCCGGTGCCCGAGTTCTTCTATCAAGAGTATGCACCATGCACTATTTTGATAGATAATGTTTGATGGGGAAGAAGAATGTTTTGATGATCAATTATATTCTTTGCAGGGGGCACTGTTAAGCAAAGATAAGTCATATGACCAATTCAGAGCTGGAGCAGAGGATTTCATTTGCACCATCCTACCAAACTCTCCTTCTTCAAGTACCCAATATACACCAGGTTAAGATCCAAAACTCTCTCCATTTTATCATACTAGTAATGGCTTCATCTACCTAAATGACCCATGAGCCTGCAGGGGGACTTATGTACAAGATGGGCCAGAGCAATCTCCAATATGTGACATCAATCACATTTTTGCTTTCTACCTATGCCAAGTACATGATGTCCTCCAAACACACCTTCAATTGTGGAAGCCTTATAGTCACACCAGACATGCTCCGAAGTCTGGCAAAGAGACAGGTACACGGTAGTGCTAATTAAATTAGTTTCTGCATGACAGTCTTTATATATTTTAACTTCACTTCCTAATTTCAGGTAGATTATATACTGGGAGAAAACCCAAAAAAGATGTCATACATGGTGGGCTATGGAAGCAATTTCCCAAAGAAAATTCACCACAGAGGTTCTTCATTGCCTTCCATGGGGAGCCATCCACAAGCCATTGGTTGTGATGGAGGCTTCCAGCCCTTCTACTACTCTCCCAACCCCAATCCAAACATTTTGGTTGGAGCTGTTGTTGGGGGTCCTGATCAAAATGATGGGTTTGCAGATGACCGGACTGACTATACCCACTCGGAGCCGGCCACTTACATCAATGCTGCACTGGTTGGATCATTGGCATATTTGACAGGAAGCTATAGTTGATAATGTAAACTCCAGAAGTTGACAGATTGTAGACTTTTGCTATGTTAGAA
The DNA here is from genome assembly GCA_033002965.1 of Piper betle. Lineage (NCBI taxonomy): Eukaryota > Viridiplantae > Streptophyta > Magnoliopsida > Piperales > Piperaceae > Piper > Piper betle. Next base: position 57,304 of record JAURVB010012269.1, on the reverse strand, counting down.
CGGTGTTTATGGTTAGCAGATAAGTCGTGGAACAATTCGACCGTGACTTTGCCTTGGCTTGTTGGAAGTTAGAACAGTTGGACAAGTCTAGTATCACTAAGTTAAAATGTCACCGTGCACAACTAAATGTGGTTGCAAGAAGTTTCAAATATATGGATGGCAATAGAAGAACAATTTGAAAGGTTGGATTCTTACTCTAAGTCTTATTTGATGAATCAGCTCCTACCATGACGAGCTATTTCTAAGTAATTTCCTCTTATTCCATCATCAACTCAAGTGCATTGTCTGAACCTCACATCCCTGGTAACTCTTTTTCGATACTCCAAATTCCAGTGATTTCCATATCTACATTTCATCCCTGACTATGGGATATTCTTGGTGATTAATCTGGTTCCCATTCTCTATGCTGATCTTCTCAGCATTTCTTTCTCTTACCCATTTGGGTTTCAGCCTCAATTTACTCATATATGGCAAACACATTGCAAACTAGAATATATTAGATTAAACAAAAAAGAACTAGGATATCTTATTAGTCATCGTTGTTTAGTAAAACATGGACTTCCATGTCCAAACGAATGAGAACCAGGATTACAACGATTTCCAACGTGTTGACGGAGGAGACAATGATTTCTTTAAAGAGAGTTGTATTTAAGTTCACCACAGATATGACTCCATTTAAACTTCGTATACCTTCGAACAATTTGATTGACATATTTAAAGAACATTGTAAGGTAGACAGCTCCAAATAAAAGACTCCTACTCGTTAGAAAACAAGATTTAATATAGTTTTGGAGACCCTCCATGAAATTTGGTAAAAATTGAAAAGTAGAATCGACCTGTAACTTGTCAGCTCAGGTAGTAAACTCCATAGAGGAACTTTACTACATTCTATCTCAATTCTCTTTTCTATGCACCAAGTATTGACAATTAAAAAGCCGAGATTATTTGCAACATAACTTGCATCCAAAGATGATCTCCTCCGTCTTGCAAAAGCTTTCAACCACATGGTTTTCTTTTTCTTGCTTGATCTTGCTTGTGTTGAAATTGTCTGATGTCCGAAGGGAGAACCAGGATACACCGGTGGGAGGTCAGATATGAATACAAGTCTCCAGATTGCTATCAGAAGCTTGTCATCACAATCAATGGGCAAGCACCTGGGCCAACAATTTTTGCTCAACAGGGTGACTTGATAATGGTCGAGGTCACAAACCGCTTGATTACAGAAAACATAGCTATTCGCTGGTATGGAATCAGACAAGTTGAGTGTTGCTATTCGTAAATTTCCACTAATAATCTAGTGTTGTTTTGATTTGTTTTTCACCTCAATGGAAATATAGACTAGCTTGTTCATGTTTCAGATGGGTGCAATTTGGAGTAATGGGTCAGAAGGGGTGACTCTGTCTCATTCTTCCTGGGGAGACTTTTATGTACAAGTTTGTTGTGGACAAGGTATTGACAATCTTTAATGTTTTCTTCATAAGCATATATTGGTCATGTATTGATCTCTTCTATCAATCAAGTCAAAATTCGACCACAACTTTGATTAATTTGAAAAAGACAACTTTAATTTTGGATGAAAACATAAAGAGAACATCACCTTTCCCTGGACATTCATCTTCCATGCTCACCATGCTACGCAAAGGTCAGCTGGCCTCTATGGTTCCATCCAAGTAACTTTTCCTTATGGTGTTTCTGAACCTTTCACATACGATGGAGAACACAGCATCATTCTCAGTGACTGGTGGCACAAAAGCAGCTGTGAACAAGCAGCAGGATTATCTTCCTTCAACTTTTTATGGGTCAATGAACCTGATGTAATTCCTCAGCCCCAACGTCTCATAAAATTCTGAAAACATTCCAAGTATTCATAACTTCTGATAACAATATTCGATTTCCATAAACAAGGATAGTCTCTCTTGACACAAGGACGAGGGAATTTCGGCTGCTCCCAAGTGACAAATCCAATGATCCCAAACAGTGAAATCATTTGCAACTCAACCAGCCCGGATTGCTCTATTTACTCGATGACAGTGGCGCAGGGTAGAACATAACGCCTGCGAATTTCAAGCATTACTTTACTATCAGCAGTCAGTTTCGAAATTGAGGTTAACACTAATACCACTCGATACAAACCAATAGCCAATAGCAAGCATAATAGTTTACAGTTTTCTTGCAGCGTCATACCTTTGACAATAGGGGAAAGTGAAGGTAATTACATTGAGCCAATCACAGTGATGACTTGAACATTTATACGGGTGAGACATGTTAGAGTTTCCTCGTCCATTCACATTCAAAACGTCAATTGTCAATATTTTTTATTTTTTATTTATTACACTAATGGTTTGGTATTTCGTAAACATACGTGTGATTTGTCATTTTTTATTGAAGTTTAAAAGGGGACTTGTATAATTCTACTCATATTCTTTTATATAAAGTAGAATTCTTTTAATGTTAAACAATACATTTTCTTGATAATTTTTTAAATACATCTTGCTCATAAAATGAGAGTTTTAAAAAGTTTTTGTAATCTCAAATTAAAGCGGGGGTCGTAATTTAGGATGTGAAGTTAATCCATTTTTTTTTGAGATATATGTTATTTTTTTAATTTTTTATACATTGTATTTCTCAAAAATTGTATCTTTTAAATCTTGTTATTGGTATGATTTGTATTAAAAAAATTTTTAAATTTTATTCGGTATTTAGTTGTAAGAGATTTTCTTAATCAAAGTTAATTGAGTATGTGGTTTTTTTCTCTATCTTGAAGAAAAGCTTTTATCGATTTTTATTTTGGTGTCTCTTATTTTATCTTATATTTATTTTTTATTATATCTAAAAAAAATTTCTGAATTGTTTCTATTAGAGCATCCCATCAAGACATACTGTATGCTCGTGAAAGCGGATCAAGGAACAATTGGGTGGCCACCAATGTGGTGGGCCGAGAAAGAAAAACGCCACCAGACGTAGCCATCTTCAGCTACTATCCTAACCAACCAAAGAGAACCAGCCACAATCCCACCATCTGGGACTGCTTGGAATGATACAAACTATCGGATGGCACAGAGCCAAACCCTGCGTACACTCCAAGGACATGCACCTCCCCCACCCCCACCACAGACAAGACTTTGATTTCCTTGGACACCCAAAGTCATATCGATGGCTATGTCCGCTGGTCCATAAACAACATTTCTTTCACCCAACCAAAAGCCCCATGCCTCAATTGCAATCGAGAACAACTTAACAAACCAATTCCACCTCCAGAAACCTATGATTATCAACTATGACATTTACAGCCTCAATCCAAACCCCAATTCCTCCTACAGGAATGCGAACTATCGACTGAAATTCAATTCAATAGTGGATGTTATTCTACAGAATGCCAATATGATCAAGCTAAACAACAGTGAGACTCATCTCTGGCACCTACATGGACATGATTTTTCGGTGCTTGGCTATGGAAATGGGAAGTCTGCAAGGGATCCACAAAAATATAACTTAGTGAATGCGATAGTGCAGAACAGAGTGCTACTACACCCATATGGAGGGAACAGCAATAAGATTTAATCAGGCAGTGTGGGCCTTCCATTGTCACATAGATCCACATTTTCACCTGGGATGGATTACGTAGGAGAGCTGCGAGATTCAATCAATGAGTATCGGCATATCCATATATATTCTTGATTGTGATTGTTCTTATTGGATTTTGCTTCTCTTTACTATTTATCCATGAATAACATAAAAACTCGACTCGATAAAATAATATAATAATATAATTTTTATATTATATATATATATATATGAAATATAATAACAAATAAATAAGATAGTTGAGATGGTTCAAACCACATTGGCCTTATTTTTTTATAAGTGAGGAGCTCGCAAAAATTAAATAGTTAAGTATATTCGATCTTGAGTCAAGCTCGAACACATAAAAGATATTCGAGTCAAACTCGAGCATGTATGTCCAAAACTCGTTCGATCTCGAGTCGAGTTTGAACTAAGTTTCGAACTATTCGAGCTGAGTTCGAACACATGTTGAGCTCGACTCGCTCGCTCAATTAGCACCCCTAATTATATGATCCATAACCAATCTAACATTAAATAGATGAATAAGCTCCCCAAGTTGCACTTAACTATTGTTTTACCACTATTGGTGTTGCATATTTTCCCCATTAACCATAACCTATTATTTGCAAGAAAATGAGCTGTATGATTTCATCCCGAACTCCCTAAGCTAATCATAGACTGTGTAATTTATTGTGAGAATCAGTTTGAACTGATTTGATTCAACCAGTTCAACTCGATTCTATTAGAATTAGAGTCAAAAAATTATATTTAAAATCTTTTTATTACTTGTTTTCACTTTATATATGATATTTCATATTTTTGATGTTGATAAAACTTATTGAATAATACTTTATTTTATAGTTAAATATAATTTGATAAACAAATCTACTTCAATATTATTTTTTATTTTAATTTTATCATATTTGATAAACTAATTTTCATTAAACGTATTATAATCTTCTTAAATTTGCCAGTTCAAAATAAACCTTGAATCCGTCATGAACTAGTTCAATTCAAGAGATTTAAAAATCTGATTCAATTACCAATTCTAACTTTTATAACAATGTTGTGTATGTGTTTCGAGCTACAACCAAGGTTTAGTGAGTTGTGATCAGGTGAAATGTGCAGTGGAGCTAGGGAAAGCCCTAGTGGCCAGCAAAGGCGTGTACATAGTGGACCTCGTCGCTTGCAAGTCTCATCCCTTAGGGTCGACTGGAGCTACGGCAAACCAACCGGCCACAATTCCGGCGCCTTCATTATTAGACTTACCTGCGGACCCTGTGACAAATATCTCTATTCCAACTTATCAACAACCCGAGATCTCAGTGAGAAGGTCTAAAATTATAATTTTTTTAGGTGGTATGGGAAATATTTGATTCAATTAAGTCGAATATGGTTGAGCTATATTAAAAAATTATAAATAGAATATTTTATTAAATATTAAAAGTATATATTTCCATACCAATTAAAATATCTGAATTTTCAACAAATATCCGGGTTTTGTGAAAACTGGGTACTAAAAAAAACCAGGTACCCATAATAAAATGGTCCAAAAATTATTCATGATATTTTTACATTGCATGGGTACTTCACTGCCAGGTACATAGCCAAGGAGTCACTGTGGCCATACATACCCGAATTCGTAGACAGAGCACTACCCACTTAGTGGTCATGGCCCGGGAACTCGCCGAGCAAGTCGATGGCATCGGCGGGAAGTCGGCGCGGCCGTACGTGATATACGGCCAATACGCCGATGCCGCCGAGGTGGCCGCCCGCCTGGCCGGGGCCCTCAATGTGCCCATGGTGCTAACAGGTTACTCACTGGGGAGGAACAAGTTTGAACGGCTGCTCAAGCAGGGGAGGCTGTCAAGGAAGGACATCAACAGCACTTACAAGATAATGAGGGGGATTGAGGCAGAGGAGCTCGGGTTCGATGCTGCTGAAATGGTGGTTTCTAGTACTAGGCATGAGATTGAAGAGGAAGCTCAGGGCTAGGTGGAGAAGAGGTGTGAGTTGCCTTCGAAGATATGCCAAGGATGGTGGTGAGCTTAATATAACACTTCTTTGTTTTATTATTGGCTTTCAACACTTAAATTTGCTCATATAATGCATGGGTGTTCTGATAGGTGATTCCACCAGGGATGGAGCTTAGCAATGTCTCTGCCCAAGAGAACCAAGAAATTGATGGGGATTTGAAAGCCTTGATTGGGCCAGACAGGAATACACCTAGAGGAATTTGTCTCTTATCTGATCTGAGGTTGTGCCTAAAGATGGCTTTTCCGTTCTTTATCATGCATGCACTGCTGCAAACTAACGCGTACGGTATATTGAACATGAACAGATAATGAGCCTTTTTCACAAATCCTCACAGGCCCATGATACTTGCACTATCAACGCCAGACCCAAAAAAGAATGTCACTAAACTGCTTAAGGCATTTGGAGAATGTCATCCTCTTCGCGAACTTGCAAATCTGGTGAGCTAAAATTCGTACCCAGTACTGGGTTATATTCGGAACGCAGAAATGTATATATCAACGCATTGGTCATTGCAGACGCTAATTCTTGGACACAGAGATGATTTAGAGGAGATGTCGACGGGTAGCTCCACCATTCTAACAGCAGTTTTGAAGATGATTGACAAATATGATCTATACGGCCAAGTCGCTCATCCTAAACACCATAAGCAGTGTGAAGTACCCAAAATCTACCAACTCGCCGCCATAACCAGTGTATGTCATGCATCCAATGTCAACAATACTTGCTGTCACAGGGGTTAACTTAGGTTTAAATTTTTCGCCCTAACTACCTCCGTGCGGGGTGTTTCCCTCCCTGGAAACACCAGCCAACACTACCTCCGCACCCACCAATGTACTGTGGTGCACAGCGGCCTCGGACCACACACTTGCGAATACCGCACGAACCCAGTCCCGATACTGCGCCCAGCTACAAGCGCCACTAGTACCGGTATCAGGCTACCAGCGATTGTACCGAACACACACATCAATCACCAAGCTTCAGTGACTACGCGTCCCACATACCAATCACCCTTCTCGATACCGATAGACCTCGAAATCACAGGTCTAACCCCGGTGGCCAAACACGACGCATACACCACAAGAATTACAGGAACTCGTGCCAACCTCTATTCCACTAGTATGAATACAGGGTATACAAGTAATCCTACTCTAGACCACTTGCCGGTCGTGGACATGCAAACCCCACGACCGTGCCTCTCGACCCTCACTCGACAGGACTTCACCCAACCCTCGGTTCACCACGCAGGGGTTCCGAACAACTGGTATGTGAGCCCTGACCCTAAAGGCGGACGTCGACTATCCCGGTAGTCCCCCTTGAAGTTCCAGACTGACCCTCGACCTGACTGGAGTAACCCCAAGGCGTCCCCTTGCCCGGCCAAGTTTCTCCCCTCCACTAAGATCACTCACACACACACTTCTCTTGTTGTTCTCCTCTTGTCTGATCTCTACATAAGGATGGCACCTCCTTATATAGACATCCCAGCCTTAGTGTGACACCTCATCAGCTTGCATCCTCACCATCGAAATCTTGATCAACGGCTCCCATCCTCTAAGCCTTGTCATCGACCCCCTTGGTGTTCCAGCAGAATTACCAGAAAGACCCACCCTTGGGTGTGGCGCAAATGCCTCATCAACTTCCTAGATGTGGCACGGTCGCCTGGCTCGACCCAGCGACCCCAATACTGAACCCTAGTCCGTCTGTTCCACAACACCCATGCGCGTGCACGATAACCCCTACCGCACCTTGGTTCAGTCACTCGCACACCTGCGCACCCGTGACTACCGCATGTCGCACGGTAGTACCCAGCCCTGGCGCCTAGCACGCTCGGTCAGTGGTGCTCAGTCACTCGCACCCTACGCATCCAAAACCCGCAACTTCTATCCGTACATGATGCTCAGTAGAATGTCCCGGCTGCGCCTGACCTGTCACGCACCTGGAACCCGCACCACGCTCAGTACACGGTAACGGTGCTTAGTACTCGTTACCGATCATGTCCGCTACCCAACTGCTATTGGTACTGCCCGATATCTCGCCCGGTACAGCAACTCGCCCGATAGACCCCATGCACCACGCTGCACTTCACACTAACACGGAAATATGCTCGGTAGATTGTTCACCACTCGGATTGCACCCTACCCTACTTGGACGCGGGAATGCTAGGAACAACCGCCAAACCCTAGCTCTCGTCCGTCCCACGAGCTAAACCCTGTAACAGTCTCCCCCACCAATGAGACCCGATGTCCTCATCGGAGGTTTAAGTCCTATTTTGCCTCTTGACCCATCTCACGCATAGGTTTCCTTCCTGTTCCCACTTGAATCACTCTGTCTGCCCTTTCGAAGCCCCCAGGTTGACGTACCTCTGCTTCAAAAGTCCCTACTACCTCTTATTCGCCGGCAATAGTAGAAGCTCTCACAGACAGTTATTCAATTTGGACTGACCAAATCCCCTTGGAAAACACACAAAGGAACCCGTACCTTTACTTTGTACACTAGATTTTCTCCCAAAATCTGGGCGTGAGCGTCAGCATCACTGGTCCTTAACGCGGAATGATATGCCCTCCTCGCCAGGTCCGCATCTCTTCATTCGGCTCGTCGCACCTCACACAGTCCACAACTTCAAAGAACCCAGCCTCGTTAGCTGACCACAAAGCAAATTTTCTAGCTGCTCTGTGCAAGAGGTCCCCACGAACGTCTCACATACTCCTCCTGAGTAATGCATCCGTCCCTCAGTCCCATCTCCAGACTGAGCTTGGTTACTTGTTACCGATCCCTTGCCTTCCGCTTGTACCTCGCGTACTTCCCCATGATTCGGCAAGCAGCCCACAGTTGGGTATTCCTGGGCAATGCTCCGAACAACGTATTCTGAGACTCGATAGAGTAACCCTGCTGTTGCTCCCTTCTTCTTCGGGAAACTGGACACCACGTCCATGAGATCGAGCTTCAAGATCTCAAGGTGAAGCTAGTGCTGCAGCATCCCAGTCACTAAATCTTTTCTATGCACCTTACCCTGTGGTACTCCCAATCAGGGTTTTACAAAAGCTGCGTTATCAGCATATCACCAACAACGAATCACCCTAACTCCGGGTACACATCCAGACCCTTCTGGATGCCCTTCCACTGGGGAATGTGGAACCTCAGCTTTTGTCTTAGCCTACCCGAAGGATTTAATAGCCGATGTCCTTACTGGCATAGTCTAACGATATCATCTAACCAACACTTGAGTCAAGCCCCGACTTGCTCTGTCAACCAAGTTTCTCGTTATCACGATCTGAAGCTGTTACACTCTCTCCCTAGGTCTAGGATAAGGCGATAGCTCCATTGTCCTCCTGACAATGAACTCAGATCCAACAAGTAAACCCGCCATAGTTGGACAATGCACTCCCGGCTAGCCCCTGCTTCCTTACACCGTCCCGGCCTTTGTCTGAAGTGCATCACTACTCCAACGGTTGTCTGGAACCCAGCCGTTCCAGAATTGGCTCCGATGATCACAGCTCTGATACCTCTGTCACAAGGGTAACCTTAGGGTTTAAATTTTTTGCCTTAACTACCTCCGTGCGGCGTGTTTCCCACTCTGGAAACACCAGCCAACACCACCTCCGCACCCACCAATGTGCTGTGGTGCACAGCGGCCTCAGACCACACACTTGCGAATACCGTACAAACCTAGTCCCGGTACCGTGCCCAGCTACAAGCGCCACTAGTATCGGTATCAGGCTACCAGCGATTGTACCGAACATACACACCGATCACCAACCCGTAGTGACTACATGTCCCACGTACCGATCACCCATCTCGGTACCAATAGACCTCGGAATCATAGGTCTAACCTTGGTGGCCAAACACGATGTATACACCACAAGAATTACAGGAACTTGTCCCAACCTCTATTCCACTAGTATGAATACAGGATATACAAGTGTCTACACCCTAGACTACTTGCCGGTCGTGGACATGCAAACCCCACGACCGTGCCTCTCGACCCTCACTCGACAGGACTTCACCCAACCCTCAGTTCACCACGCAGGGGTTCCGAACAACTGGTATGTGAGCCCTAACCCTAAAGGCGGACGTCGACTACCCTGGTAGTCCCCCTTGAAGTACCAGACCGCCCCTCGGCCTGACTGCAGTAACCCCAAGGCGTCCCCTTGCCCGGCCAAGTTTCTCCCCTCCACTAAGATCACTCACACACACACTTCTCTTGTTGTTCTCCTCTTGTCTGATCTCTACATAAGGATGGCACCTCCTTATATAGACATCCCAGCCTTAGTGTGACACCTCATCAGCTTGCATCCTCACCATCGAAATCTTGATCAACGGCTCCCATCCTCCAAGCCTTGTCATCGACCCCCTTGGTGTTCTAGCAGAATTACCAAAAAGACCTACCCTTGGGTGTGGCACAAATGCCTCATCAACTTCCTGGATGTGGCACGGTCGCCTGGCTCGACCCAGCGACCCCAATACCGAACCCTGGTCCGTCTGTTCCACAGCACCCATGCACGTGCACGATAACCCCTACCTCACCTTGGCTCGGTCACTCGCACACCTGCGCACCCGTGACTACCGCATGTCTCACGGTAGTACCCGGCCCTGGCGCCTAGCACGCTCGGTTAGTGGTGCTCAGTCACTCGCACCCTACGCATCCGAAACCCGCAACTTCTATCCGTACATGATGCTCGGTCGAACGTCCTGGCTGGGCCTGACCCATCACGCACCTGGAACCCGCACCACGCTCAGTACACGGTAACGGTGCTCGGTACTCGTTACCGATCATATCCGCTACCCAATTGCTATCGGTACTGCCCGATATCTCGCCCGGTACAGCAACTCGCCCCATAGATCCCATGCACCACAATGCACTTCACACTAACACAGAAATATGCTCGGTAGATTGTTCACCACTCGGATAGCACCCTATCCGACTTGGACGTGGGAATGCTAGGAACAACAGCCAAACCCTAGCTCTCGTCCGTCCCACGAGCTAAACCCTGTAACACTTGCCATGCTTTCTAGCTTTAGCTAATAGTCGCCATTGGGAAGATTCCTTCAGGGAGTCTACATCAATCCTCACTGTAATAGAGGTAAAGCACATCAAGCTTATGTCATAACATTGTTTTGAGTTCCATATTTTTGTGGTTGTGCTTGGGATTTGATGCATGCAATTGCAGGCAGCTGCCTTTGGGTTACTCACTGCAGCGACCAAGAATGGTGGACCGGTTGACATACACAAGGAGAGTTCCTTAGTTTTAAATTCCGTATCTTATCGATCGTTCCACTCAGTTTTATGGTGTATCCTGTTTGAAATTAGTTCGGTTTTATTCGTTTTTTTAAAACAATAGTATTTTAATGCTGTACTTGATAAAACGGCAAGACGTCACGTCATGCATAATTATGTCATAAATAAAATTTTATTTTGGAAATAAACTCTAATTAAATATTAATGAAATAGACTATAATCAGACGATATCATGTTATTTTTAAAATATATTTTAATTTTGAAGATAAATTCTCTTTAAATGAGAATACTTATTGTAATAATTTGTTGTAATGTTTTTATTTTTATTGCATTCTGATTGATAAATTTTTTTACTTTTCGTCGAAGTCTAACATTTAGTCCCCTCTTTTATTTATATAAGAGTATATATATATTGTTAATGTAATATAATTTTTTTTAAAATTCAATTAAAAAAAATCGTATTTGTAAAACCCGTGATTCGAGTCAGGGTTTTACGTTACCGAACCAGTCGGTTCAACCGTTGGTTCGAGTCGAGTCAGTTTCATGAATCGCGTGCTGAGTCGAGACCAGTCGTGAGTTATGAGCGATGAGAGTCAGGTGTACCTGAATATATGATGATAACGTCGAGAAGATGGTGAGATACGAGTTATCTGAATATATGAAAGTATGCAGTAATTTTTTTCTTTTTATATGTTTGATCGTAAAAATAGTTTTAGGCCGAATAACGCGTTAGGACGCGTTGGATTATATTCGGGTGGGTTATTAGTTATAGAGCATGTCATTTGGATGTTGCTGTGTTTGTTTGATTTTACGGGATTTTTCCCATTTTTTTGGATTTTTTAGGATTTATTAGGAAATAGTTATTATTTTGACTCGAGTCGGAATCGAGTCAATACTAAATTACGAGTTTGCCACTAGCCATGTTTTTCATCCTCCCGACCTTCCTCACCCCAAACCCTCGCCGCCGCCATTGCCGCGTGTTGCCGCCGCCGCCGCTGCCGACGCTGGGTTGCCGCCGATCGACGCCGCCCCGCCCCGTCGTGCCGTCGCCGTGCCGCTACGACCCACCCCGGCCACCGTCTCGCAGCCACGACACCGGAATCGCCCACGAAACCACCTCGGCCGCCGCCACTTCGGGCCGGATTCCGCCGCCGTCCGGGCCGCTCCGCCGCCGGTGTGACCCTGACGAGCACCCCCTCGCCGTCTCCGACATTTCCCCCACCATCCCGAGCGCCGTCGAGGCCGGCCGGAGCCCCGATCGGAGCACGCCGCCACCGCCACCCATTTTCGACGCCGCCGTCGACGGCCATCGCCGCCTCGGTTGCTATGTTTGACACCACCATTGGACCGAGCTCGTTGAGCTGGTGTCGATAGACCCCCTGATTGCCCCGTCCCGAATCATCGCTGGAAAACTGTCGGAATCCGCCAGAAAACCGCCGACACTCGCCGGAACCGCGCGGAAAATTGGATTCGTGGGAAATTCGCCGGATCATCAGCCGAACGCACCCAGCCCAATCTGATCGGACTTCGGACGCTGCTAGGTGCCGAATTCGAGTTTCGAGCCGCGAAACGGAAACCCCAACCGTCGCTGATTTTCGACGACACGAGGTATAATTTATTTTAACTTAATTAATTGAAACTATTGATTATTAGAATTTGCATGCTATGATTGATGAATTGTGCATTGTAATTACTTGTATAAATGTGGATTTGATTTAGAATAAAATATGAAATTTGTGGAATTGTGTGGTGTTAAAAATAGAAGTTATGAAACTAATTAGGGTTATTAGGTAATGATCAGATCTAATGCAAACTAGCCTAAGTAGACTTGCTAGAATTGATATAGGTTAATGTGTGTTGATTGATGCGTGATTGTGTTGATTGTGCGTGCATGCTATAGGATGTGTGATTCATCATGCGGGCGTTAGTATTTAGTTTGATTGTGTAGGTACGGTGTAGGAGCTCGCCGCCTAGGCGCGTGGACCCGTTTGGAGCTTCTACCAGGTCCGTTTAGGACTCGTTCTCCGATTTACGCTACTCTCTTGTGTATTTGATTTATTATGTGCAGGACGAGTTACGTGGCGTTTTATCGAATCCCACTTAACTCGGGCCATTTAGCCAACGATTTTCCGGATTAATAACCCTCGAGGATGAGATCCCTCGAGTTTGTTTTCGAACTTCAGATCCAGCTCACGTTGCCTTCGGGCCTATTGTATAAATCCCAACCCAGACCTATATATATATGTATAGTTTTCGTGTTTTTGTGAGAGACTGAATGAGGGAAATCCGACCACCGTGCTACGCGAGCGGGCACGTGTGTGTCGACAGTGGGCTCTGGAATGGTGTGCGGGCCGTTTCATTCCCGAGGGATCCTGACAACTCCACCTTTGAGTTCCTCAAACCCGGAGAAGTGTGGAGGTTCACGGGTACTGCATTGCAGCGCATGTCTAGACTTGTGGTTTCAAAGGGTACTGAAGGCGACTGCCTGAGAGTACTCAGCCTTCGTGCTCAAGGCCAGGAGTAATATGGAAGGTGCAGAGGGCGGAAAGGAATGAGATTTGACGCGAGAAGCAATAGAGAAATGGCCGAGGCATGAGAATGTGAAAGATAGGGGGACGCTGTCGACCCGAGGGCGACGGCTCCCGTATGTGCCCTGATGAGAGTTCTTGAGGAAGTATATGGTTTTCATTCAACAGGAGAGTTTGCTCTCCTGTGCCAGATTGATATTAGTTATTTTCCGGGCCGGTAACACTCGTTACTGACGGTTTTTCTATATATATGTAGGTGAGGAATGCGAGCGATGAAAGCTGTCGGGACTGCGGAGGAGCAGCACGGAACCGCGCACACATGTACCTGCCGCGTGTAACGTATAATGACGGTGTGTTATTGCTACGTGAATGATAATTTTGATGTATTTGTTTAGATAAATTGCTTGTTTTGAAATGAATGGATAAATGTGAATGAGTAGTGAGTTTGGAGTTCAGGCTTGGTTCAATTGAAACGAGGGAGATAATGATGAATGCTACGATAGATTATCATGTTTTACCGTATTTTCATAAAATAGTATATATTTTCTTTTGGTTTCTCATTTATTATTTTATCTTGTCTTTGCTTGCACGTCATGACATGTATGTAGGACTCCGTTAGAACCCACGCACCCCATCCATGCATTTCATGTTTGCATTTCCATCTTAAAACGCCGAGAGCAGATCCTGGACGGTTTAACCGAACCCAGTAGATTAGCGAACGGTTCGGTCGCCGATGACATTTTCGGGTCGGTTCACGGGTGAGCCGAAACGGGGTGTTACAATATTGGCTACAAGTAAAACTTTTAGTAAACTCCCTTGTCACAGGCGAATTGTTTATTACATCTTATCTAATCTTCTTAAAGAAAGGAGAACTTAATACCGGTCTCTTAGCAATCAAAAATAATAAATTAAATTATTATATTTTTATTATTTTTAAAATTAATTAAAATTTATATTTAAAATATTATATTATTATATTCGATTTCATTATTTGACGAAAATTTATCAAAAAATATTAAATTTATTTAGAGTACAAATCACATAAGACATTACATTTGCTCGGTTATTATATGAATCAAGGCATCATCCATAGCTATAAATGTGTTACATTGCATACGCACTTGACAACGGATTACTCATGGACCCACATGACCCAAAGGAAATAGCCGATGCACTGCTCAAGCTAGTAGCCGATTACTCAATGTGGGTAGAGTGTAGAAAGAATGGCCTCAAGAACATCCACAGATTCTCATGGCCAGAGCATTGCCGGAACTACCTATCTCAGGTCGAGCATTGCCGGAGGCGTCAACGTACCTCTAAGCTAGAGATCGGGCCCTCCTTGGAAGAACCCATGATCGACTCTTTAAGAGATGTTGAGGATCTATCGATCAAGCTGTCACTCGACCCTGACATGAAAGATCAACGGCGAGGTGGATGCCGCCGGCCGGAAAAAGGCCGTCATCGACGCTCTCTCTGGTCGTCGTTGCGGCATCGAACACCCCCATTATTGGCAATGGAAGCACATCCGACTGCTCCCCATGCCGGCAGCCTAGGCTGTTTGTAGTCGCAGCCGATTGCTAACGCCGATGGTGGGTTTGATGGGGGGCTCAAGGATGTGCTTGAGAGAGTGTTTGCAGTTGGTAAGCCAGGAACTGGATTCACCTTCTCAACGGGGCCTAGCATAGATGAAACAATGGAGATTTTGAGGTGTTGCCAAGTTGCACCAGAGGAGTGTGATGTGTTGATATGCAACAGTGGGAGTGAGATGTACCATCTCAAAGATTGAAGGTGGTGAAGAGAATGATCTTGAAGAGGTTGATCAAGCCTGCAGCTCTAGGTGCTATGCTTATTCTGTAAAACCTGGAGCCAAGGTACCTAAAAAAAGTATGGTTTTACATCTACAAATTTCATCTTTGTTTTTCAAACTCCATAATTTGCACGACATATTTGGATAGGCTAGAAAGGTAGATGAAGTCCCCCAATGACTAAGAATGAGGGAATTTCGGTGCAATGTTGTGTATGTGCGGGAAGCTACACGGTTGAATGTGATTCCCCTGTTTTTGCATCCAGAACACAAGCTCTCAGGTTCATTTGTTCTAGGCCCAACCTATATCATCCTTTTAGCATAGCCAAGAGCATAGTATTAGCTACCATCTAAATGTTATATCTTATTGCTTATAGTCTTATATATGTTGAGTTGTTGGATTGCCAGGTACTTGCCCATACGTTGGGGGGTAAGCATGGAGCGTATAGCTTTGATTGTGGGGGAGAAGGTGACACTGACAGTGAAGACTTGTGCATGGGTCTCCTAAAGACGGTGCAGCTCGAAGGGTTGGTGTCTGTGGGAAGTGAGAGTTTGATGCGTGGAGAAGTTGGGTATAAGAGTGAAGATGCCGTGCCCAGTTTTAATCCCAATATGGAACAAGTGGAGGATGGTTTATACGAAGAAGATGTGATGCAAACTTTGAGAAAGCTTGGAGTTGATTAGCAACATTGCTTTTATTGAGCCCCAAGATATACTTGTGTCACATGATCCACCCTGGAAGGTGAATTTCAACCAAAGAAGCTATCCGGTTAAGGAGATTTTTCCGCGACCCTTGATACTCTGTTACGACGACCAGGCCGCAACAAGTTATACAAAAGATCCCAATTCCACTCCTAAACAAAATATATTGACATCAAATTCAATTTCATTGTACACAAGAGTGCAATAAAATGTTCTTTTAATTACCTTTTTTACAAATTAGATGATCACAAACCCGCTCTCTAAGCCAGCCAACACCACATGACTTGTATTTATCCCATGCTAGAGCAATGGGATTTTTTACATTATCTTACACATATCGCTATCTCCTTCAAAAATCAATCAAGTTTTATTTCATTTCAATGTTGTGTATACACTAAATCAATCAAATTAACAGTACCTCAGTTTGGGATGAATGACTCTTCTCACCGTTATTCGTCTCCTCTGTTTATATAACACTACATGAAATTTTAGTCCGAAGTTTTAATGTCCCTTGATATTTAATCAAGATTAGACAATCTTCTTAAATGGTTGAGGTGCTCGACTGCCATATAATCCCAAATATAGCTAGATATGAAACTTTAATAATCCTATCATTTGTGATTGTGCTAATTGTCACGTGGCCATCGTCTGTGTGATAATTGGACGAAATCATATGTGCAATATTCTGAGTGAATATTTATTCCTCATAACATAACATGTGCTTCATACTAAACTCTGTATTATCATAACTATAAAGATGAGGTAGAATGATCTGTCCCAACTTCTCCAATGATTGAGAATCCCTACTAAGAAATGCTTTCTTAGTAATGACTTTCAATGATATTATGAAATGACAAAATAATGTCACATTTTTTAGTATGCTACACATAGCTATGATAAGATTTAGCAAAAAAATACGTATCTAAGATCGTACTTATTCTGCACATCAAAAGAAATGTAAGCGGGAAAGGACGACAATTATGATCGTATCCTCAGCTTCATTAATACAAAGTGATGTGGATGCATATACTAAATTAAATTATTTTTAAGCAATATGGTTAAGGGAAATGTTGCCAACGGGTCCACATAAACAAGGTACTCAGACTCAACCCAACCCAACCCAATAAAATCGGTTTCAGGTCTAACCTTATTGGGCCCGATGTAGGAGTCTAGGTTTTATTATTAATCGGTCCATATTGGGTCTATGTTCGGATCTTAAAGGACCCGATCTATAAGGATCCAATCCTTTAAAGACCCAGATCAAAAAATATTCAATTTTTCTTATAAATTTTAGTTTTCTCTATATAATATTAAATTCTATAAAAATATCTACTAAAATATATTATGGTTTAATTATAAAGAAGAATAATTGTCATAAGATATTTAAATTCCTATGTATTTTCATGTAAATATATAATATAATATATTTATTATTGATTCGGATTTGGTTCAAGTCTAGGTTTTTTTGAATCGGGTGTAGGTCTAAGTTAAAGAAGTGTATTCAGGTTCGATTCAAATCAATATCAGGTCGAGTTTGAGTCCTCCAGAATCCATATTGACCGGACCCATCGGCAACATCATTCAAAGGTGCATCATTTACATATAATCTATTTATAAGAGGCATATAGTTTGTGTAAAGGCTCAGTCCAATCGAGTGGAAACTGATGAGCTAAGCCATCTCTTTAAAAATAATAAATAAAATTAAAAAGTATAAGCACATCTTTACTAATATAGTAGATCTTAGTCTATTAAGAAAGTATTGGATGTATACATACTTTAAATAAACTACTTGTAATAACCCAACTCAATTAATAAAAATTATTAAATTTAGGATAAGTTAAAAATTATAAGTATATCCTTACTAATATATTAGAATTTATCACGATAAATTTTAGATGTGGGACTAACTCGATTCTAATTTTGGTTAGGACAAATTTCATTATAAGAGAGTTCATTTTATTTTACTTGTATTTGACTCTATTAAGTACACTGTTGGTTTTATTTGACTATTAATTATATAGTTGGTTTTGTTTAACTCTACTAAATATAGAGTTAGTTTTGTTTGACTCTATTACATAAGCACCAAATTATTCAATTGGCCAACTACCTATAAATAAGAGCCGTCACTAGACATCTAAATAAGCATGAGACAAAACTTAAAGTTATATTGTGAATCCCGAGTACGAGGTTTTGGGAATCTAGGCTATAGTCCACCACGGTCCCTGCTTTGCTTTAATTGAATCCTCAATCTGCTTGGTGAAACCTAAATCGATCGTATCAACTGCTATAAGGTATGAATCCCTGATTCACGTTTTTCTCTATTCTATAACACATTGTTCAGTATTAATAAATGCCATTTTACTTGTCTTTTCATATTTGTTATCCATTTTATCTTATCATTTCTCAAAACCATTTACTAATGCAAGTCACGATCTTAACAAAGTAGTTCCCATTTTGTGGAAATGGAATTTCATGCCTACTTTGATTTTGATTGATAAGGTACTCTAGCTCAATGACCACACCCCGGAACACCACCTATGTGCAAGCTGAACCCAACACATTCAGCGACCTCGTCCAGCGCCTCACTGGCTCCTTCGATGACTCGACGACCGGTGCTCCTCCGATCGAAATCGGGCAGCCTCCGCCAGGAGCTCCACCCCAGCCGGCCAGCAGCAATCAACAACCAGCCAAGCTCTATGAGAGGAGGCAACACACATGGGCCAATTTGGAGGCAGCTAAACCGCCGGTTCAGTTCAAACAAAGCGAGCGGGTTTACTCGCCCTCAAGATTAGGCTGGTTCACCCCCACGTCGGTGGTTCCGTCCCCGATGCCATCGTCGACGCCGAGGTTGGTAGCTAGCCCACTAGGGACTTCGTCGGCAAATCTTTCAAGACTATCAATTTTGGACAACGATGAGGTGGAACAATCGCCGGAGGAGAGAGCTATCAGAGAAAATGGGTTCTATTTGCACCCTTCACTTGTGTCCAAACCGGATCGTTCTCGTCCGGTTTTACTCGATCTATTTCCACAGACCCCAACCAACAGGAACCATTGTTGAGGGGATTTCAGAAGTGCCGGTCGACTTCCATGCCACCTTACAAGTCACAATTTATATTGTAAATAAATTTGAATTTTATAAATAAATTCTTATTTAATAATGATGGGATAAATTATTATAATTTTATAGGAATATTTTTTGAAAATAAACTATAAAAAGATTTGATTGTTTAAAATTTATTTTTTTGAAAAAGTCATTTTTTAAAAATTTATTTTTCAAATGCAACCAAATCCAACCATGAACGATTCATTGTTTTTTTATAATTTATTTTTAAAAAATGATTTTATAAAAATTATTTAAAAATGTTTGGTCGAATTTTAATTTGAATCATTTTGGCAATAAGTATCCTCTTTATTGCCTTACCAACAGCAGGCCCTCGGAAGCCAAGTTTGGTTAAAACTCAACCCAAAATTTATGAGTATTTTAAATATTAATCGAAAAGAATACCTTTAAATTGTAAAAGATGTATAAAGAATTATTGAATCCTGAATAATGCATCTTCTCACTATTTAATCACATATTTCTATATTATGAATATCTTCTATTTAACTCCTAAAGATCTATATTTATCATTTTCCTATAATCCAATCAGTATATATTGCATAACCCTCAATTTCTTATTTGTCACTAAAAATCCATTGTTTATTTGATGGAATCTTATTGAGTATTCTTATCTCAGACGTCAATCTCAATTCTATATTTATTCACCAAAAATCTAATGTTTATATCCATTAGATTTTAAAGTGGGCATAAATCCAATATTATCTATTTTTGACCTTACGGATATGTTATATGCTTACATGATACATCAAACATCAATCCCAAATTCATATTTTTTGCTACAAAATTAGTATTTATTTGTTCAACATTTTTTTATTATAAATCTCTCCTTCGTACTTGGTAAATGGTGGTCCAAGGCTTGAAAAGTGAAAGTCCAAGTTTTAGGAAATAAAAGTCCAAGTTTTAAGACAATAGATTGAATGTAGTAGAAGTTGGAATTTCCAACTTGTTGTATTGAAAATTCTATCAACATTGTTTATAAATACATGCCTTTACACGGTAGTTTAGGCATTCGTATTAGCAAATTTGAGAGTTGGATTTTAGTAAAGCCTAAAGGAGTTTTGGGAAAAGACTATTGTTATCAATGTGAAGGTCTATTAATTAGGTTCTATTTTGAATTGACAATTGTTTCTCGAATTGATCTTTTGTCAATATCTTCTACAAGTTCTCTAAGTTTGACTCAATATTATTTACCATTTTATGGTGTTGCTGATCTATATCTTTGTGTGAGTTTTTTTATTCTTTTTAATCATTCTAATTTTATAATCATAGTGGATTGGTGAGGGCAAAGTGATAGCCTCATGGTTTTCCTTTCTTAATTTTGATGAAGCTTTCCACGTTAAAAATTGTATGCCCTATTGTGTTGCTTTTGCTTTAACATCCCGTGATAATTATCTTGTTATACTAACGGGGGAATTAAGATTATGTCTAAATATTTCCGAACAAGTAGTATCAGAGCTTTTAGTTGTTTAATTATTGGTGTTTTCAAGAAGGCCGAAGAAAAGTATATTAAGATCATGGCTTTTAAGGGGACTCGCAACTGGCGTTATTAGAAAGGTAAAATGACCAATCATCTTTATTCAAAAGATTACTTTGAACCTATTGTACACGTCAAACCAGAAGGGTTGGACGATTAAGATTGGTCGAAGCTTGATAGGAAAGTCATGGCCTCTTAAGACAATGAGCAAATGAAAATGTCTATCACCATGTGTTTGAAACACAATCTTCTAAACCTATTGGGGAAAAGCTTCTAGAAATCTATAAGAGAAAACTCTTCCAGTAATTGGAACTTGTTGGTAAAGAAATTTATGAAATTAAAGTACAAGAATTGTATTGATACGAGTGAGCATTTAAATGAAATGAAGAGTATTCTAACTTAACTTGCTAGACTAAAAATGACTTTAGATGATGATTAGTAAGCATATATTTTGCTCAATTCCTTACCAGATAGTTGGGGGATACTTGTTATGTCTTTGAACAATACCGAGAAGTTAACTATGAATATGGTCACAAATAGCTTGTTGAATGAAGAGGTAAGGACAATTTCAAATAGCTACTTCTCAAGCCTGGATGTCGGAAGAAAGAACTACAAGAGGTAGATCCAAGAAAAGGAGACATTCAAAAGATACAAGAGTAAAGATTAATCCAAGTCTAGAAAGGGCATGAAATGCCACTATTTTAACAAAATTGGTCACATAAAGAAAGGTTTTTGAAAGCCCAAAAAGAGTTAAAAGAGAAAAATGTGGACAACAAGGCTGAAGATGATAAGATGATGAATTATAAATCATTTTTTATTGTGATAATGATTGTCTAATGACTAATTGTGATATTAGTTGGGTGGTTGATTCAAGTGTATTATTTCATGCAACCCTTAACCAGAGTTTCTTCACAACCCATAAAGCATGTGATTTGGGTGTCGTGAAGATGGAAACAATGACACATCCAAGATTGTTAGTCAAGGAAATGTACATGTGGCAACCAATATGAGTTACAAGTTCATGCTAAAAAATGTAAGTCATATTCCTTAATTAAGGATGAATTTGATATCCGCAGTGTACTTGATGATGAAGGCTTTGGTTTACCCATTATAGTATTATTGATCTTCGTAATAGATTGGTAAGAGTAGGCAAATAGCTTCTTGGTTTTCCTTTATTCATTTTGAAGAATGTTTCAATGATAAAATTTATGGGCCACATTTTATATGTTTGAATGTCATATCAATCAAGCGACTTTTATACCCCCGAAATAACATTAAGTTCAATAATTCTCAATAATTTTGCCAAGAAATAAAAACAAATTTGGAAAATCTTTTTTATAAGAAAAGTATACATTGCAACTTATGGCTTTGCACCCACTTTTCATCCAACTTTACAACTGGATTTGCAACCACAAGCATGTTGCGAGTTGTGTAAGTCTTGCAACTAAGTCTGCAGGTAGATTAGCAGCCACATTTACAAGAGGTAGTCGGAACAAATTTTTGCCACCACATTTAAAAAAGGCTTTCTACTTGCAAAAGTATGTAGAAATATTTATTAATCACCAAAATTTGTAACCCTCTTTGTGACGCGTTAGCGGTTGCAAATATTGAACCGCTTTTTTTTGTCATTAAAAGTCTTTTCCACCAACGTTCAGCAACAACATTTAAAGTCCGATCATAAATTATTTTTATGGCTAAAAACCCCACTTTAAGTACTAAAATGATTTTTCTACTTGTAAGTGTGAATGTCAATCTCAATTTTAAATTTCTCTTCGAGAAATCCAATAATTTCCATTTATAACCTTATTAATTATATGGGTCTATAACTACCAAGGGACAAAATTCATGAGAATGAACGACGTGGCAGGATTCGTGACAAATGAAACTACCCAAATAATCCGTGACAAAAAATATATCTAAGTTATATAAAAGATAATAGCCAATAAATAATTATCATGCATTTGATAAATTATATTAAGTATTGTTATTGTTTATTTTTCAATTTTTCTTTTTTATTTTGATGAAGTGATTTCTCATATAGTTAGACCATATGAGCCGCTAAGTTCTAATTTGGAAGAGTATTTTTTTATAAATACAGTTAGATATATGACTTTCACAAATAATTTATTGAAAAGATAGTTTGTATGTTAAGTTGATATGGGCAATTTTTATAAATTGATTAGAACAGTTGCATTTATTTATTGAGTTTAGTTGTATTATTTTATTACTATGTTAGTAGCAATTCACTTCCCATGTAGTGGTTGGTATATTAGATCGTCCCATATTAAAATTAAAATTGATCTCAATTGCAAATAACTAAAATAAACGGAAAGATAGAACTTGACAGCAGTAGATATGGATTTCCATTGCGCTAATAAAAAAAGCACTTGAGCATTAATGTTTATGCATTTGACTAACAAAATAAGAATTTGTTCATTTGTATAATTCCACTTCTTGGTTTCCTCAATCATGCCAAAACCACAAAACTAGATAATCTAAGTTTTAAATAAAAAAACCAACAAACTCATTTTGCATAGTTAAAAAATAATCGCCAAGTGGAAAGGTTAGTAGCTAAAATATAACTGACTTTTATAAGAATGAATAACAAACAAAAATGTAACCTGACTCTTTAGTTTGGATAGTACGAAAATAAGAAAAAAGAAAAGTAGATTTTTTTAAAAAAAGGTGTTTTTCACACATTTCTAGTATGTGTTTGGTTCTAACATAGAAATACGTAGCTTCTGTTTTCACCACCATCACGCCATGCGCTGTCCTGGTGATAAAATAACAATGCGCCGATATCTTCCCTGATCATTGATTATAAGTATTTATCTCTTATTCATGTTTTCGTAGATTTTAACTACTATATTTGTTGACGGCTTGTATTATGTGTTTGGATTTTATATTAATCAAGCAACTTTTATTGCACATTGCATCTAATTCCTAAAAAACCGAAATAACATTAAATTCAATAATTGCCGACAATTTAGCTAAGGAGTAAAAACAAATTTGATAAATCTATATTTTTTAGAAAAATACATATTGCAATGTCTTAGAAACTACTTTGCCTCGAGCTTTACCATTACACTTATAACCGCTAGCTTGTTGCAAGTTGTGTCAGCCTTGCAACCACTTTTGTAGCTGGATGAGCAGCCACATTTACGAGAGGCAGTCGTAAGAAAATTTTGCAGCTACATTTGCAACGGACTTCTACTTGCAAAAATATGAAGGAAAATTTATTAATCACCAAAATTTGTAACCCTCTTTGCAACGGGTCAGTGATTAAAATATTTGAACTGCGCTTTTAAATCTTTTAAATCTTAAAAAGTCTTTTCTGCCAACCTTTAGTAGATGTGAGTGAAATTGCCTCAAATCTATATCGGATTCAAATATTTTTTAATATATTATATATTTAAAAATTATGATTCTGAATTCAATCCGCAACCATTTTGAATCAGATACAAATAAGTTGAATTCGAATCGGATTCATAGATATCAAATATATGAACCCATCCCTAAGCTTTACCAAAATAACGGGCTAGGAGTTTTTGGGATAATTTTACCCTAAAACTTTCCACTCTTAGGGGCTAGAGAGGGCTAGGAAGGCTGGAAAAGGTGAAGAAGTGTGATGGAGGAAGTGAAGAAGAGAAGAGAAGGGAAGAGGGTTGGAGGAAGAAGAGGAAAGGTAGAAAATGGTGAAATGTCCAGGTATTTAAAGGCTGGAAAATCAAACGCGTGCTAAGGCATAGGCTGTGCGCTTTAGCACTTAGCCCCGACAGGCTCACATGCCTGTATAGTTGTTGCACTGGCATCGGTGAAAGGCATAGGTGGAAGACTACACTAGAACATAACCTAGTTAAAATTTAGGGCGTTGGTGGGGAGTGCCTTAGGATCCAGATTGAAAAATAGTAGGAAACAAACCTAAGCCCCGGCACTAGAGTGCACACTGGTGCCTTGGCACAGCGACCATGAGTGGGAAAATTCAAACTTGAATTTCCCCAGAGGCACGAGTGTGAGGGCGTTGGCTAAGCGCCTTGGTGCTTGGCCCAGAAAGTGCACACCTAGACTTTTTGCCCTAGGGTGGTTGGAGATGACCTTGAAAATTGTTTTTGCAAGTCTAGCAGGGGTTAGAATGGACCGAAAAGGGATTTAAACGAATGTGATACATGCTAGAGACGTGGGCAAGATGGTCCTATAGTCTAACTAAAACATGGCAACACTCAACCAAAAATACTAAAATAATAGTCTTACCATCGTAATGTCCAACCAAGTCTGTTTAACACCAAGGAAGCTAAAGCCTTGGCTCATACCACATACCAGTCACAACCATGCCAACGGCTAAAAAAGGCCAGTCACAAGCTACTCGATCCGGTTCAAAGTCTAACCGATATTAAAACCATCAGGCAAACGATGGTTTTACAAGTATGTATATTAAAATTTATTAATATTTTAAAATTTTCTAATTTGGATAGAATTATACTCAAGCAATTTCTTATTAATAAACAATAATAGTATTTATTTTAAATTAGATACATATTAATATGTCGATAAAACTATTGTGGAGCAAGAATCAATTACAATGCAAGAAATATTGAAAAAGCAATGAGAGTGAACAAAACTTAACGCTTAAATTTAAAGGGTTGATTATAATTGTTGGAAAAATAATAATGTTATGTCTTTTAAATTAGTCTCACATTAAATACTTATCAGGATAAGATCAAACATATTAATAGGGATTTGCTTTTAGTTATTCAATTTTGAGTTTATTTGAAGAAATGACTTAAACTCATCAATTTAGATCACGTATGAATCAAATCACCACAAACTAGTATTCGAGTAGAGCAATTTTTTAATATATTATTTATCAAAATAGTTCAATCCCGTATATAATCTAAAACTAATACGGATTAGACATAAACAAATTGCATTGGATACCATCCATAGTCCCCACCATCCACATTATCATGGCATAATTACGTAAAAACCCTCGTTGCTCCTTATCCTTTTCTTCGATTGAGCCCCTTTGATTCCACTCGTAATTTTAAATATCTTATTATATCGACTTGGTTCAAATGGTATACTAGGTAATCATTTGAAATCCTACACAAAATAAAGCATCATATAATTTAACTTGGTATACTACCTACAAGTAGGATTACAAATATTGCAATTGTAATAGGATCGAAGACATTTATAATTATTGATTACTAATTTCTCAACTATTAACCATCACTTTATTTGTTCACCACTTCTCTAATGGCCGGCCACTATCATGTTTTGACCATTTTGATCGGAGATAAATGATTAAAAATTGGTATATTTTTATTTGAGTTGTACAATTGTAACACCCCAAATCCGGTTCACGTTCATGAACCGAACTGGCATGTTACAGACCCTGGTTAGGTCAGTTAACCCGAATCCAACTCGTGCGGATCTAATCTCGGCGTCTTAAGATGAAAATACGACTCGTCATACATGGATGAATGCACGGAATCTTAACATGATACTACATGGATGACATGTAAACCAAAGTACACACCAAGAAAATCCTGATAAAATTAATAAAAATTTTGAAATATAACGGACAAGAGTTTCCCCTAAAAATGCAATTAGGGGCCACCCTGTCAAATATACATATGCAAATATATATATAACTATTTATCAAACAATTTCATTCATACAAAATACAAAATCTAATATGTTGTAGCTCATTCTAGAACTTGGTCTCAACCCACCATGCTTCCATTGCCCAATTTATTTCTGTTCACATCATCTCATCATCTTTTAGCACTTAATTACGTCCTATCATCATATCTTAAGCATTAATCACATCATATCATGTCTCAGCATTTCACGTCATTTTCAAGATAATAACATCATAACAAAATATTAATTACTCTATCGAATGACATGTGTACAAATGACATCATTACTCCTTCATCCAAGCTGGCTCCTCCAACTCGTAATTGTTACTTACATATAGTATAAAAACACATCAGTAACAAGTGTTACTGGTCCGAAAAATAAAATAACTATAACAAGCTGGCTTTGAGAGCAAACTCTCATATGAAAGATAACATCATATACTCCACGTGAACACTCTGAAGGGCACTACTGAGGAGCCACTTGGTTGCAGACCCGGTAGCATCCCGAACTTACTGATCTGCTGCTGGTACTGTGCCGCTCTCAGCACTTCTTTTTCAGTACTTCACGTAAAACTTTATCCTAAGCCCTCTCCTTACCTCCATATTTCTCCTAGCCTTGAGCACGAAGGCCGAGTACTCTCAGGCAGTCGCCTTTAATACCCTTTGAACCACAAGTCCGGATATGCGCTGTACTAAACAGTACCCGTAAACCTCCACATTCTCTGGGTGTGAGGAACTCAAACGCGGAATTGTCAGGATCCCTCGAGAATGGAACAATCTGCTGGCACTAATCTAGAGCCCGCTTTGACTATCACGGCATCCGCTCATGGTACGTGCAGTCGGTTTCTCCATCTCTTGTCTCACTGAAAACGTGAAAACTACATATATATAGGGCTGGGTAGGGATTTATATAATAGGCCCGGAGGCAACTTGTGGTGAATCTTGTTTTCGAAATCATCCTCGAGGGATCTCATCCTCGAGGGGTTATTAATCCGGAAATCTGTTCTGCTAGATGGCCCGAGTTAAGTGGGATTCAATAAAATGCCACTTAACCCCGTCCTGCAAATGATAAGATAAACATATAATAGAAAGACGTAAAACAGAGTCGATTCCTAAACGGACCTGGTAGAAGCTCCAAGCGTGTCATTTCGCCTAGGCGGCGAGCTCCTATTTCGTACCTACACATCAAAACTAAATACTAACGCCCGCTAACTAAATGATGCATCAAACTCAATAAACATCAATCACAATCAATAATCATAAATATGGAAATAATTCTAACTCATCCTATTCATACCAATTTTATTGTATTTTTCCTAAGTTACATTACTCGATTAGCTTTCTCAACTCGATCTACCTCATTAGATCACTCACTATTCATTCCCAATTAATTGCATCATGCAATCATCACTACACTCATATTCATACATTTATCATGACAATTATTCAATTCTAGCATGTTATGCTAACAATCATCATCAATTTTAAATAATTAAATCGGAGGTTATTATACCTCACGTCGTTGGCAATCGGCGACGGCTAGGGTTCTATCGCGCATTTCGGAGCTCGAATTCGGCGCTCATCGGCATCCGACGTTTGATCGGGATCGACTAGATGAGCTCCGAAGAAGATCTGGCGGACTCCAGTGAATCTGGTTTTCTAGCAAGTTCTAGCGGTTTTCCGGCAACTTTAGTGGTTTTCTGGCACCTCTCTGCCGGTTTTCCGGTAACAGTCGCCGGCGGCATCTACTGGCCGGAAAGTGCTCATATTGGGTACCATTGGAACTGACTCGGCGAGCCCGATACATCTACAACGTTGATATGGCCGACGGAGGCGGCGGCTTGCCAAAAAATGCCTAAAATAGAGCAGCGGCGATGGGAGAAGAATCTGACCAGTCTGGGTGGCGATGGGCTCCGATTTGGTCGGGGAAGGTCAATGGGCGGTCGATGGTGCTAAGGCGACCACTGGATGGTGGCTGCGATGGTCGTCGGTGGCAGAATCGGTGACGCGACTGGAATGTAGCCGCGGTACTAGGCGCGGCGATTCCGGCGTCAAGGCGGCCTCGCAGCGGCCGGGACTGGTCGGGGCGGCACGGCGATGCCATGGCAAGGCTAGGTGGCGACGCCCGGTGGCAAGGCGACGCCGACGGTGGCGGCTAGGGTTTGGAAAGGGAAAGGAGGAAGAAAGGTCGGGAAGTGAGAAAAACACTTGGGTGGCAATATCGTAAATATTACTTGACTCATGTCCGATTCGAGTTAAGAATAATAACTAAGGCATATTAAATCCTAAAAAAATCGGGAAAAATCACATTAAATCAATCAATACTACAACACCATAATGATATGCTCTAGAACTATCAACCCACTCAACTGCCCGTAATACATCCTAACGCAGTAAACAGCCTAAAACTAATTCTACGATCCACTATATATAAAAATAAAAAAACTGGCATACTCTTATATATTCTAATAACTCATTCTGTTCTGCTATATTCATGACGTTATCATCATATATTTGGGTACGCATGACCCTCATAGCTCATACACGTGACTAGCGTCTCAGTACACGCGTTCTGAAACTGACTCGACTCGAAAATAACGGTCGAACCGATCGATTATGAATATAAAACCCTAACTCGAATCGTGAGTTTTACAACAATTCTTCGACAACACAAAACCCTTGCCAAATTATTAGCTTGCTGCCACTTCGACGATATTGCTACATTAAACTAACATTTAAAAGGATATAATAATATCAATTTTAATTAAACATAATAATAATGCTATTCCTTGTTTATATTAATCAATATGATCATATTTTTACTCTTAAAAATAAATAATTATACCTAATAAAATAGTAAATAGGGAAAACGGTACTGGCAATCATTTCTGCCACTTCCATGTCAAAATAAAAAATGGTGTGATTACATTTATTAATTTTTATCATTTTTTACTATATATTTTGTCATTTAATATTAAAATAAAATGATTATCCGGCCAACCACCTCTCCCAACCTTTCCCCATCGCCCATGCCCTCAACCAACCGATCTCCCCATCTGCCCACCGCCTTAACCTCCGACATCGCCCACGAAGCCCCAAGCTACCGACGATCTTGCCCACTGCCTGTAGTGAGTTACTTTTTGTTTCTCAAAGTTGTATGGATTTTAAGTATTGTTGTTGTATTTGACAGTAAATGTACAATGGAAGCAGTCTTTGTGCATGGGTCTGTTGATTGGTTTTCTTTGTTTGTTGACTGCTTTGTGAAAGTGAATACTGAATGTTGTTTTCGCATTTGTATGGAGTTGAGGGGTAGATTGTGTATATCATTCTTTGCTCTTAGCTCTTGTGTTAATAGATGAAAGTGAAGGACCATACATTGCAATGGGAGAAAGATTGATTTTTACTTCTACTACCGTTAGATGTTTGATTGTAGTGATTGGCAATATACTACAACCGATGTTCTTAATGTTAATGGATCAGTGTGATCGGTTGTTGTAGATGTTTAATTACTTTTGTTAGATTCTCATGTTTGACTGCTGCTTGTCTGATCACCATTGGGATTTGATTTTGGTGATTAAAGCTATTGCATTAAGTAATTTTGAGGGGGACCTCATAAAATGGCAACTATGACATCTCAACCACACTTACTCAAGATGATGAATTTATGAGGAAAGAAGAAGAAGATTTGCGTGGTCATTTTAGGTGCTAAGAGTATTTGAAAAACTATATTTTGTATGGTCTATTGAGGGACTCTTGATAACTTATGTGGAGGTTGTCATGGTTGTGTTTTGTTTATGACTATTATTATTTGTTTTATGTTTTTTCAAGTGTTGAAATTGTTATTTTTATGAGTTTTTTATATAGTTTTATGTGACTCTTATTAATTTAAGGGAGGCTCTTGGAAAACTTTTTTTTTGAAGTGGACACTATTTTATTAATAAATATTAAATATTACTCTAAATTTGGTATGACATATGGTATGGTATTTAAACTTTGGCTCCATCTGAAGACTGCGGACGACCTGTTTAACAAACCAAAAAAATGCGGTCAATTCGACTAGCATCATGGCTCAATAGGAAAGTCGTTGATCCTTTCCTACATATTCTTCAAAGGTACATTTTTCTTTCTTCTATGTGCTATTTTCCCTCAACTTTTGTACTTGTCATTTTGTATCTCTGAACCAATCAAGATAGGTATATGTGTTGCAGACATAATGTTGCCATTTTGAACTCTTAATTATCCAAATTGTTTGTAGCCTTGAAAGAAAACTTTATTGAAAAGAATAATTTATGAATAAAAATTTAGTGATTTTTTCGGCTTAGTGATCGTTGGCAATCACATTAGCCACACTTTTCTGGAATCAGAGGTTTTTGAAAATTCATAAAGTGCGACGAATATCAAAGTGATATAGATTATTTCATTGAAGTGTCATATTGAAATTATTCTTAACTTGTGAGTGCTACGTTCATCTCTTATTGATTGTTTCTTCTTATTTAAATTTGGCCAAAACTTGTAATCATTTGTGAAATGAATTTTTTTGTCTTGAATAATACCAAAATTAGACTTTGCCAATGTTTGTGCATTTCCCAAACCTAGATAATGGAGGAAAACAGTGTTTGGAAAGGCATCCGGCCATCATAAACATGTCATTTCTTCTGGCACTGATCCAAGATTAGGATTCATAGCCCTTTACTTGAATATATTTGCCAATCCTATAGAAGAAGAAGAATGAGCCCAAAATTAAGCAAAACATTCATGCATGCCTCTTGTTTGTAATATATTTTCCAAGCCTATAGAATACTTTTGTTAAGGATTTTCATATATTGATCCTTGGAAATTAGCTAATTCTTTAAGCATGCTTCTCATTTTTAATGTATTTGTCAAACCTAAAAAAATTAATTCAGATCGAGAACAATTTAAGTGTAGGACAATGCTTTTGTCCTGGGTTTGTGCGTATTGATCTAAGGGTCACATGATATGGGTTCATCATGCCTTTAACTAATATCCTCATTTAATTATTGAAATTTATATTTGCTTCTATGTTTATCTTTTTAGGTTTATGTTTCCATTCTGAAATGCTTATCTACAAAGTGTATGTGATAGATTTTCCTTATAGGGGAGCTGAGCCTAAACTGTTGGCATTTTCTGCTGCTCTTGGCATTACCTTGGGTGTCTTTCCAGTTTGTGGTATGGATCCAATCACATTATGTTGTACAAATTTACATGTATAAATGTCATGTTTCCTTCAACTTTTTTTGCTGAAATCACTGATCACTGATGTTAGTAAACAAATTATACCTGGTGAAATTTGTATAAACATGAAGGTTAATTTTCTTTTTGCTATTGCTATGTTGAATTGATTTTTAAATAATTGGCCTTTGGTAGAGAATGATATTTTTAATAATAATCAGACAAGCAGTTGGTTTTATCAAGTTAAGTGGCATTTAGAAAGCCACTTACATTAAAATCAGTATAAATTATTAGAGATTAATCAAAATGTTATTAGAGTTTGACATGATATATTTCTATGGGTGACAAATTCTTCATCTACCTTTTATTTTTTGTTTTATAAATTAAATAGTTCTTACCTGACACTTTTTGCGTATCTAGTGAAAGAAAAAAAGAGGAGGATAGTTCTTACTATCACATTCACGCTAGTGTTGCATTGATGAACGCTTACATTCTCAATTATAATCAACAGGAGTGACTGTATTTCTTTGTGGAGTTGCCATTGCTTTGCTTGGAACAATTTGTCATGCCCCAACCGTAATGCTTGCAAACTTCGTTGCCACACCAGTGGAGCTAAGGTGTGACAATATTCTTCACATCACTATGGTTTTTTATGTCACCTTTTTTGGATGCAATATGTCTATTTGTTGATTTGATTGTGATGAAGCAGGTAAACGTTTGGGAAAGAAATTTCTTCCCTAATCTGCAAGTCTGACCATGATGGAGTGGGTGTTTATTTCATAAACTATATATATATATATATATATATATATATATCTATCCTCTGTCATTGGCAATGGCCACAATGTAGCCTTTCATGTTTAGAACTTGCAATAGGGCTTCAGCTTTATCTATCAACTGTCGAAATTATTGGCTTAATGACTGATGATGAACTGTAAAATGTTGTTTGGCTTCTGCCTAATTTCTTCATAGTAGAGACGTTATACTTTGTGAGAGTTGAAATTAATATTACTGATTGGATTCTCTTGTTGACTTTCATGAACATTCTTAAGAGCTACTTATATACTCTTGAATGATGTACTTTCCACTACTGGCCATATCTTGTAATGTAAAGAATGACCATGAAGCTTCTGAGTACTTTGTTGCAGTAAAACGTAATGCTCTATGGACGGGATAATAACTCTTACTCTCTGCTCTTGATTGGTAATCAGTCTAGTGGTCCCTTTTTTGCGACTTGGGGAAGTCATATCTGGCGGCGACCATTTTCCATTATCCACTGATGCACTGAAGAAGGTGCTGACGGGTCAAGCATCGCGGGAAATTCTGCTGAGCATATTTCATGCTGTATGTTCATCTTTACGACACCTCCCTTTTCTTTTATTTAGATGTAGAAGTCTCTAACCAAACCTTTGACTTCTTACAGCTGTTAGGATGGCTTGTGGCGTCACCATTTATCTTAGGTGTTCTATACCTGTTCTTTCTTCCCTTGTTTAAGTACTTGGTGTACAAGTTTGGTGTCATTCCTTCAAGCCCAAGTAGGCTTTCTCATGGTCACTCGATTCATTCTCATCCTGAAATCAAGGTAAAGGTGAGGAATGTCTAACATTTGGAAGGTAAACTAAGGCGATTGATTCTTAACATTTAAATGCCACCGAATACTTGTCGTGTTTATTGTTCTACTCGTAACAGTTATCATTTAGCATGCAATGTAGGTTGTTTATGCCTATGATTTTAACAGGAAACACTCATATTTGTCAACCGATAACAGATGTTACATGTTGTATATGTTTAGCGCATCTATGTTGGTGGATTCTGAAGGTGGGAGGCATGGATTGTGTAAATGAACCACTGACATGTATTATGAACTTGATCATGATAAGTGCATTCTTAGTATTTTCCTCTTTCGAGATTATCATGGAATTATTTGTTTCCGCTGTCAATCTGTAGTACAAGATGTTTACTACTCCGTTTGCTTAGTTGCATGTTCCATCAGTTCTCAAAACAGCAGAGGAAATTAAACGATATTTTTACTAGGTGAAATTAGCTCTAGATAAAACTAAAATCCCATTTTCTGCAACTTTTGAAGTCAAGCCTTGAGGAAGGAGCTTTGAGGATGTCTATTGAAGCTTTGGACCGAGATTTGTATTCATCAAGAGCTACTTGAAGGGGGTATCTTTACTCCTCTATGTCTTATTCTTCATCTTGGTAATTCTTACATTTTGCGCGTATCTCACAATCTCCCCTAATCTGCGCAGCAGAGTGTGCTTTCGTAAAGAGACAAGCATTAATGGCAAACGATAAAGAACAATAAAACATAAAGGCACCCAAAATTAACGTTGATGGTAAAGATTGCATAATCCAGCAACAAGATTAAGTTTCGCTATTAGACATATTAAAACAATCACAGAGTTTTTTTCTTTTGCTCTCACCATTGATTCAACAAGCCTATTTTAATAGTCTCTTGAATCTCTTACAATCCGAGAAGATAATTTCTCTCCCTCACCGATGAACCTCTAGAGAAACTCTGTAGCCTTTCCCTCGTAGTAAATTGGGCTACAATACTAAGAACAAAAAGAAATTCTTTGAATACCCTAGAAAACCCAATTAAAGCCGTATCAGGGCGAAATCCGGGTTGAACCGGCATCGCAGGCGCAAGGGACGTTCTGAAAATTCTCTTTTCAGACGCATGGGTGCCAGCATGTTCGTCTTCTTCCTCTTCTTCCTTCCTCCTCTTCCTCGCGAGTTCCAAAATTCAATAATGGGTGCATAATATGATCTCCCCAGACCAGTGTGATCCAGCTGTGAGGTGCATGGTTGTGTCAGGGCCTCTGTTCTCCCGGCTCGATGGCGAGGACTCTCGTCAACCTTCTTAACTGGATGTGGATAGGCACATGGCGCATGACCTTCCTGACTTGGGAGGGGTGACTTGATACGGTGGTACCCATCGGCTTGGGACTCATAAGCAACGTCTATTGTGTTTGGCCCACATTTCCATCTTTGTGCTTTAATTTTACTTAGAGATATATTTTTATTTTATAGATAAATAAACTCTAAATTGATTGAGGATACATACAATAGAGTCAAATTTTACTGAAACCCTAATTAAATAAAGAAATAAATTACAACAATTTAATATATTATTTGTATTATTTTCAATAGGGCAAGTTTTTGTTCTTTATTCTCATTAATTCTGGTTTATTAAGCTCCAAAGCAATTCACTTAACTTAATTGATTGTTCTTGTTAAATGCTCCTGACTTATTATTTGTCCGACATTTGTAGTTCTGCCGATTGTCTGCTACGTATATTTCAACTTTCACCCACAGTTTGCAAATTCTTCACTAATTGATTCCAATTTATATTTTCAAAAACTTTCAAGGAATTTTGAGGTTTTAAAGGTTTAGATCATCTAAAGTTTAAGTTGAATATTACAATTTTCCGGACAGCGATGTTAAGTTCTTTATACTAGTCAAATTAAATTTTATTTGATCTAAATACATGTATATTTTTATTTTATATTTTAAAAGTATTAACAAGTTTATGTAAGTATCCACGTATGATGGTATTTTTTATTTATAAATGAGACTAATTGCAAAAATAATTTTTATAATATGACATGAAATGAACAATCTATTAAAATTGTTAAATAAAAAAATTATACCCATGAATGTTCTTTACCTATTTTTTCATATAACTATTTTAAGTAAAAATTTTAAATCATAACTAATATCTACATTCATATTTGATAACCACCCGATTTAAAAAATGTATTTTTTAAAAAATAATTAATTAAATTAAAATTTTATATTTTATTTTTATTTATAAATAAGATCTTATTTCAATAAATATTAGATATAAAATTAAATATTTATAAATAAAATACTGTACTGGTCCTATTGCATACTCCAAAAATCACTGCCAATCAACGGGTATTGGCTGTGTCGACCTGATAGGATATGTGTAATATTTGCATCGGAAAAGAACAATTTGCATGAAAGGACAGAAGGTCATACAAATACGCCAATCTAGTAATACCTATCGCTCAACTGGCCATTGAATTGAATACGCTTAATCTACTCAAACAAGGACAGGAACAGATTCTCCACGGACATCACCTTTGTACGCATCTCATTGCTTTTAGACTTTTTTCTTTCTACGATCGTAATTTCTTCCCCGTATTTTCTCCATCTCAAGCTTCTTCCTTTTCTTCGTAATCACGGGCAACAATCAATAAAAATCTTATAATAAGTTTTTATATTTAATTTATTTTTATCATAAATAATTCTCAATTTCATTCGCTTGATAAAACCTTTTAAAATAGCTGCTCTTTATTAATAATTATTAGTTTAATTTAGGGAACTTGTAGTCTCTATATCCAATACAGCCACCTCTGTGTAGTGTGCACACAATTTCAGCTCGTTAAATTTAAGTAACTGATTTATTTGACGATGTTTATAAATTATTTAATAATCATTTTAGGATTTAACAAAATTATGAAATTTCTTCATAATATCATCTACTTTTGCTAATAAAAAGAAAACTCAATAATTAGTCAATCAAAATATAAAATTTTTTTAAGTACAATAAAAAACTTTAACTTTAACTTTAATTTTTAAACTTCTTACTAATGAGAATTTGTCATATTATCTTAAAAAATATAATAAAAAATTAAATAATTATAATTTATTTTTTTATCCAAATAAAAAATATTTTAAAATCAATCACAATACAAATTTAAAATATTAAATTATTATACTATATTTTATTATTTAATGAAAATTTATACTTTAAATAAAATTTTATTTAATATAAGTTGTGCATTATACAATATCTTGCCTAATTAAATATAAATTTGATGGGTCAAGATCACCTTTTCAGGCAACCCTACGGCAAGCTTGTCACGCATAGTTATACATTTTGACAAACTCTCGTTAGTAAGTGATTGTTATACAAGGAGTTTTTGATAGCATTTGATATAACAATATGATTAGCGAAGATAAGCAGATCTATATGTTCAATAATAACATTTGATATAACAATATCATTAACAAAGATAAGAAAATATATATATATATATATATATATATATATATATATATATATATCAATATCCGATCTATATAGGTTGGATTCAGGTTTGGATTTTCGGGTCAGATTTTGATTTCGATACGGTCAATATTTATTCTATATCCGACTTGAACTCATTCCTCAACTTAACAAATTATAAAATTCAAGGATTTACATTAACAATTTTTATCAATAAAAATATCAGTAAATAACTTTTTTAATTTTTAAACTTTTAACTTAGTTTTAAGTATATTTAAAAAAAATAAACAGTAAAAAATTTGCAAGCAGTTACTGTTAACGACAAAATGACAAGGACGGTTACCCGCAAACGCCAACCCAAGTTTACGGTTTTAGCCCCTCTCTTCCCCCACTGGGTGCTCATCCTCTTCACCATTCCTGCCAGATCTATAACATCTGCTGCGCGCCCACATGGTCGGTCGGAATCCAACTCAAACATCTCCTTAGATTCACTTCAAAATGGCTGTCTGGTGTTACTGTTATCAAGAACTTGCATTGACACGAGCTTCTTCTCCACGTTTCCATTGAGTTTCACGTCCCCATTGTCTCTTCTGAGTGTTATGATTGTTTTTGAGGTTGTATTGTTGTGTTTTGTGGTGAAGATCTGGAATTTGGTTGGTTTAGGTGCTTCCTAGGAAGCAAGAAGATCTGGGTCATGTCTTACAGTGCCACTGGTCCTCCAGCCTGTTGTTCTTATGTTACGCCTGACTTGAAAACCTACCAAGCTTTCATCTTTTCTGTACCCGTTTTTTTACCTTTTTGCTTCTCCTTCTTTTCTACTTGTTCTATTTGCGGAGGAGGAGGGTCGATTGGTCTTCCTTGAGGATGACGTCGGCGTACCAGACTGGAGATGCTACTTCTAGAGTGAGATTTGCTGCTCATTCTACTGTTCTAGTATTTAGAACTTCTTTTATTGTTTTTTTCTTTATTGATAAAATTTTCATCTTTTTTGTGGTTTTTTTTCAGCAATCAGATTCTGGTTTGAAGAAAGAGCTTAGGGAGATGCTTCCTGTGATCATATTTACGGAGAGCTTTCAGCTTAGGGAGACACAGTAAGTGGCATTTTTGTGTAGAAAGCTTCTTTGTTTGTTCTTAACTAATCATAGAATAACATGTCTAGTTGATCAGAGGAGATTGGTGGACTGAGTAAAAGAAGTCTGTTGGTTGTGATATACATATGCATATCTATTTTTGTGAATTTTGTTTGATTGGGTTGGTCTCATGGAGTTATTGAAGCTCTCTGATAAAAAGATGGTTTACGATTCTCAAGCAGTGTCGACGTATTTATTCAAAATATTGTGGCGTAGCTTACATTCTGTTTTCATGTCTGATTCAGTTTGATTGCCTTGTCATCTGTGGTTGGGATATCCCATGACACATATTCCAGTTTAGTAGGTCATATTTTCACCTTTAGTAGTTGATCTTGATGAGACTGTTGTTTGAACTTCGTTGTCATATACCGTGTGTTTTATTGTTAAACTTCTTAATTTGTGCCTTGTTGAATATTTTAAAATAAAAATAATTAAATGGAAAAACTCTAGTAAAACAAGTTTGCAAGACTACAACATCAATGAACTTCTGAAATAGTTCTTGGTTGAATGTTTGAGAATGAATCATTATTAAAATGGTATGATTATAATAAGAGCAAGTTACCGTGACTATCATCATTCCTTGGCACATAATATACTTTCCATTTTTTTGTGGAATTCTCTAATTGTAGTGAATTATTATAACTAATCCCAACAAATGGCTCATCTAATATGCATTTCATAGAAGAGGCAAGCTTGATTGTGATATCTGAAAAAGCCTTAATTTTCTTTCATTTTGGCTGGTTAGACTTCTTGGAGCATGCCTTCCACTTGTTGTCTTAAACTCGATAGTCTTATTGAAGGGATTGTTCTCAATGAAGATAAGCATACGCATTTGAGCTCTACTGTAGATTGATTTGGTATTGACAGTGCATGGTATAGTAAATGAATTTGAGGAGACTCTGGATTCTAACTTTGGTCGACAAAATGGATGGCAATAACACTTCATTCTTTTAGTATAATCTGTAATGTATTATATATTTCCGAAAACAAGCATTGCTTTGTGGTTAAAATAAATCTAAAGCAGATGGGTAATTTTCTGTTTTGCATTCAGGTGCTCAGTTTGCCTTGGGGATTACCAAGCAAATGAGCAGCTTCAACAAATTCCTTCATGCGGACACACTTTTCATATGGATTGCATAGACCACTGGCTTGCTAAAAACACAACATGTCCTCTCTGTCGCATCTCACTTCTTCCTCCACTGAAATCCACCTCTGAACCTACTGACACCCAGTCGGCTTCTGATTGGAGAGAACTCGACCACGAAGCTGCAGGAGAACTTATAGATCAACCGAACAACATGGAGAGAGCAGGAGAAGACTTTCGTAATTGTACCACCAACATTCGCCATAGCAGTTGCTGTAGCAGTAGTAGTAGTGAAGAACAGCAGTTCTGGGATGCTGTGAAAGATATGGAACGAAATGGGGATGATCATGATACTTCTGTAGTAATCGACATCGATGCTAATGTTTCTAGAGTTTGAGAGGGTAAGTTATTTGCTAGCCGAGGCACAATTGCTTCATTGTAACATATGTAGGAATGCAAGAAATTTGTGTACATATATCTTTAATGATTGTGCATTTGATGTGTATTGTCTGCAGACCTAAACTTTGCATTACAGCGATACAATGGCAGCATGTGAACCTAATACGTGAGGTATGTATTGTAGAATGAGTAATTATATCAGGGACTCGCACCTTATAACAGCAGATAAGATCGGTTTTTGATTTCACTAAGCAAGTTCAAGGACTCGACCGCAAGTGGAGAGAGAACAATGACAAGCAGAGGGTCCTGAACCACAACCTATATTTCCAAAACCCAGTACTCAAAATTTACAAGAAAACTTCAAGTTTTATCTGTGGATTATGTTGGTTACTAGTGGAGACTTTTATTTATAGGCAATTGCCCAATCAATCAGTTTGGTCCATATTTAATGGAGTCAAACAATGCAAACTCTTATCTTTAAAAGAATAATTGCGTACTCAATAGAATAGCTCTATACTTAATAGGTAGAATAAATAAATTAATTCTCTTAAAATAAAATTTATCCTAACCAAAATTAGGATTTGAGTAAGGCCGCTCAATCATGAACCACAAAATAAATTATCAATATGTACGAACTGAAAGGCTCATATAATTAAATTTTGCTGTTAATTGTTAAAAAAAGTGTTCAACTTATTTTAATGAAATTAAAACTATTCTCATTGCATGGTCATGTGGGTATCTTTCTTTTACCCAGTTACCAGAGTGGCTAAGCCAAGGTAGAATTATATTAGCACAGAACATGCAGTTTGCCATTGTTAAACTTAAACCTTTTATTATCTGTGAAAATATCTTATCATTTGAAATGGCAAGTCTTATGGACCCTCTTAAGTTCTTTCT
This sequence comes from Piper betle, assembly GCA_033002965.1. Classification (NCBI taxonomy): domain Eukaryota; kingdom Viridiplantae; phylum Streptophyta; class Magnoliopsida; order Piperales; family Piperaceae; genus Piper; species Piper betle. The sequence goes on along the minus strand of JAURVB010012269.1, from coordinate 17,452 downwards.
TATCTTCCCACCTACAAAATGGTACGATCACGAGCTATCTTGAGTATTAGTATGAGAAGAAAGCAAGTGATTTTCTTGAATAGAAACAGTCCCAATGTTCATGAAAGCAGAAAGTAGAGGGTCAAGACTCAGTGTTATTGTCACGGGCAAGGAAATAGGACAAGAAATTAATGGGATATGGTCCATGGCATTATCCAAGCAGCAATGACTAGTTCATGCATGATTACTTAAATTGGCTCTAGCAAAAGCGATGACAAGATAGCCAACAATACTAAGAAATCTGTATGTCGGCTACGGACGCAAATGACAAAATCAGACGCAATCTACTATCTGCCATCAAGAAAGAAAAATCGTGAAGAGCTCCAAATCATGGACCGAAAACTAGTTGCGATGAACACGTTTGAAGAACCTAAATGATATAATAATCCGAAGCCATGAGGGAAGACTTAAAGATGATCTTTATTGCGAGTGGCGGGGGCTTCCAAATTAGATTCTCCACTTGAGTAGATTGAATGCAACAAGTAACTTTGTCTTGCTCTGCATAGAATTTGTCATCTGTAAAATGCAGAATTCTATTGAAAATTGTTGAACTGGCAGCAAATTGATGCTGAGAAAAGTCTAACAAATGAACGATGATCAACTCTAGCGGATAAGACATTAATGGTTCAAAAAAGAGGACATGGGCAACTACACTAGCCCAGAGGAAGAAATGGGCAGTGGGCAATGGCAGGTGACACATTAAACACGGAAAGACAGAGCAATCAGTCAATAATGTGAAAAATGCCATCTTTCTACTAAGTTCACATGCTAAGCAATCTCTTTAGAGGTAATTTCTCTGGTTTTCTGGATAAAAATTTCTAAAGGGAACCAGTGACGATATGAATTCGGTTAAAGTTTGAGTATACGAACAGATTAGAGCGAGTTTGAGTATGACAACCCAGAGTTAGTTGGAGCAAAGGCTCCCATAAGTAAAGTCCTTATCAACTTGGCCTTGGAAAAAAAGTTTATCAACTTACTTTGGGAAAGTTCTATAAAAAAAATAAAAAATAAAAAATCTTACTTTGGGGCAAAAAAAGTCTCCATCACCTCTTCAAAAGAAAAAATCTACATCAAATCTCAATGGGCGATAGATATCCAGTGTCAAAACTTGTTTTGTATATTATAAGAAAACTACTTATCTTCTTCTCTGAACTTAGTCATTGTTATGCGGTCAACTACCTTTTGCACAGAGTGGCAGTTTTGTAACTTCAAGCAATTAACATTATTGTTCTGCTTTCTAACAGCTTTGGAAATAAAATTATAAAACATGATTGTATAAAATCTTCAATTAAATTGGTTTGTTGTGTTATTATTATTGTATTTGGTCATGTAATCAATGGTAGGACGATTTTTCCTTTTTTTTGTTCCATCTCTCCCAATTTCTTCTCCGTCTGGAGTACTGATTTAAAACTGAAGAGGCAGCAAGCTCCTGGTATGATATCTGATCGTAACTTCTGTTTTCTTCAATACCCAAAATTCCTTGTGGCAATATTATGCTTGCAGTGTTTATTTTTGGCCTTTTTTTCTGATGTGATAACTCTAATCAGAATAGTTAGCTTTAATAGAATTGATGGTCTTCTTGAAGATTGATGATGAAAATTGTTAGTTGTTGGCTTCTTTTGTTTTAATCTTATGTTGGGTCTTTCTTCATGTCTTTGGAGTATTTGATCCGAGATAGCTATGAAAGACTTGCCCAGAATTTTTCCTGAACATGGAAAGGAAATGGTGATGTAAAATAAATTCCCGATCATGATCTCCCTCATCATCAAATCAATCACGAAGTTCATGTTTGTCGATTCCATTGACAAAAAACATAACTTTTCCTTTAATTTTCCGTTTGATTGGCTTCTCCAATCACTAAAAGATTTAGCCTTCAACAGTGAGCAACTTGGAGTCTAGAAATCATCTGATGACTAACTGGTTGTCGTGTTTTTTCCCCCTTTTGTATATTGCAGCATATTTGAATTAGTACCACCTTGCTTAAAGCTAAATAGAAGAGCTCTAAATCTGAGAGAATGATTTTTGCATTCTTTTTGTTGACGAATGTGACAGAGTTTGGCACACCAAGTAGAAAGATTACTCGATATTTGCTGATCATCAATTGCCATGATTTGAGCTTTATTTCCTGGTGAACTCCTTGTTATGCAAATAAAATCTATGGATAATCAAGAACAAAACTCAGTATATTACTGCTGTGTTGCAAAACGAAATAGAGTCATATATGTGTACAGCCGTGAAGATCAACAATTGGAGAGCATTGCAGCTACGAGCTTGGAGAGAGCACCACCTCTCCACATTTGGTACACTGAAACAGTGGGCAGACACACTATTGGGTTTCTTTCAGAAAATGAGTACACTTATTTTGCCATTGTAGATAAGAATCTCCACAATGCAAAGTTGCTTCTATTTCTAGACCACATGAGAGAAGAGTTTAAGAAAGCTTCCACTAAGAAGTTGAGAAATAGCTTCTCATTCTCAAACAAGAGTCTCTTGCATCAAGAGCTCGTTCCTGCCATAAAAAGATTGATTGCCTCACTAGAGAACATCTCATATATAGAAGAACAAGCTGCCAATGCCATGGCTAATGGCGCTTCAGACCCATGTACATCTACCAAAGCTCCTCTGTTGGGCAAGACTAGCCGGCATGAAAAGAAAAAGATGAATGAAAGATCATGTGAAGGAAGAGGGGCTAATGCCATAGAAGAGAATGGAAACATCAAGATTGATATAGACAGCAATGAAGCCACTAACCAAGGTGGTGTCTCATCCATGTCATTGCAGAAGAGCTTGAGCTCTAGCAAGGTCAGGGGGCAACAAGTAGCTAGAAGAGTTTGGTGGCGCCATTTCTGGATTGTTCTCACCATTGATGTTGTGGTTTGCTTGATCTTGTTTGGAGTTTGGTTGAGAGTTTGCCAAGGTTTTAGATGCCTTACTTCTTGATAGATGAGCACCCAAGAGGATTTTGGGTCTTATGTGTTGAGGGAGATATATCAGTTTTGCATGGTTTGTAAAGCTCTGTTGTTCATACATGTCATTGAGCCTTGCTGCAATGGTGCCCAATTGTCTCGGGAAGTATTTGGATTAGTGAATAAGATGTTTTGACAGACTGTGCTGTATATAGACACAATCAATCATACAGTATTGTTTCAGATATATTCATTACTTGCTTTCCATTACCAGTCCAAGAGAATTATGTAGTACGAGAATGCATTCTTCAAATTACTAAGTATTTCCAACGAAAAAAAATGGTCCTTTGAATACATATACTTCCTAAAGTTAATCTATCTTTAAAAAAACAGCCTTTCAAAAAGCATCTAATATTGTATTAAAAAATTCTATATAATGTTTCTTTACAAAAATAAAAAATAAAATTATGATGTCGACAATGATTTTTAAAAATGAAAATCTATTGATTTTTTTAAACTATATATCGTTGGTTTGGAAAAAATAAAAAAAATTAATCTATTTTCACGTGAAATAATAAGCCAATCGTTCTGTTTTTTTCATATTCATTCATTTAAGGATATTAATACCTTTTTAGCATGCAGAACCAAGCAAACGAACTGGAGCATACTCTCTTCAACCCAACTCTATTCAACTTGAAGTTCGATAATGTACATTAAATATAATATTTTATACTTTTTTAGTACAATCAATTACCTAAACTATTAAGAAAATAAATAAAACTATGTTTAATGATGATCTTATGTGATCTTGTAATAGTTTGAGTTTAAATTTGCTTTAAGAGCTTACAACTAATAAGACTATAAAACCCAAGTATGTTGGAGCACGCAAGCATTCATTCACATGAAAAATCTCTTAACACCTTGACCTTGTTATCATTTTAGTGGACAAATAAATTATTTGGCGTATAGTTGATAGATAATTAAACTGTTTGATCCTTCAAAATTAATTTTATCTTAAATTAAATTATTTTTCTGTATTTGACTGTTTAAAGATTATTTAAGTTAACTCAAATTTAAAAATAAACTAGCCAAAGATTAACACGATGTTCAAAATACAATTGAATTTTATTAATTATATGTATTATATATTGATAATGACCAAATTAATTATTAGAATATTACTAATTATTATTTTTAAATATTAAATTATTGCTAATTATTATTTTAAATAAAAATAATGAACATGTATTTATATTTAATAAAAAATGTCTGTTATTAGAATACTGTGGTTGTATACAAATATTAAAAGAAATTTTAATTTTATGAAAAAATAAGTAATAATTTTAATTGAGAAGGTATAAATAAATGAAAATTTTTAATTGAGTAAAATTTTAATAATTAAATAGAATTTATCAATTTTTAATATTTTTAATTTGAATTGAAGTATAGTCTAACTTTCCCCCAATCAATAACAATAAATAAATAAAATCATAAATTATGTAAAATTTTAAATTAAGTATGTATTATTAAGTAACATATTTATTTCAAATAATATATATGATTGTAAGTACATAGATAAAATTAACCAATTTATTTAGTATTTCTAAATTGAGTAGAATCACACGCTAAAGTTTTCTCAATAATATATAGTAATATTAATTATATATAATTATATAAGTATTAATAAAGCATATAAGTATTGTGGGTTGACAATCAACTACAATGCACACAAAAAATGTAAAAGCATGACGAGAATGAACAAAAATTAAATGATTTTATATGTGTCATAATTACCTGTGCCCATGACCGAAATTTTCTTACGCTGGGAACTAATTTGAGTCGTGTGATCATATGAAAGGGGTAGATTAAATCCAAATTCAAAAAAATTCTTCCCTAGCCTCTCCCCTTGATACCAATTGCTGATAGAAAGTAGTAAAATCTGGCCAAAGTTGTAAAATCCGCGACTCAAGTCAGAGTTTCATAGTCATTAGCCGATTGTGTGGGGCCGAGGCCGACCGTTTGCACGTGCTATGAGGGTTCATGTATACCCAAGTATCGATGATAATGTTAGATATGCATCAACAGACTGAGTTATTAGTAGGTATGAGAGTATACAGTTGATAATTTTATTTTTTTCATGTTGTGACTGTAGAATTAGTTTAGGCCGAATAATGCATTAGGACATGTTAGATGGTATTCGGGTGGGTTATTAGATATACGGCATGTCATTTGTATGTTGTGTTGCTTTGTTTGATTTTATGGGATTTTTTTCAATTTTTCTGGGATTTATTCCGAGTTAGTTATTATTCTTGACTCGAGCTGGTGTCGAGTCATATTTTATTTACAAGTTTACCACTCCTATATTTCTCATCTCCCTCCCCCACAACCCCTGATATTTTCACCACCCCAAACCCTAGCCTCCGCCCTTGAGATTTTTGCCACCGCCACCGCCGCTGACGCCACCACCGCTGATGCCACCTCGTCGCCGATCGACGCCGTCCTGCCCGGTTGTGCCGTCGCCTTGTCGCTTCGACCACGCTTGGCCACTATCCAGTTGTTGCGATGCTGGAAATCGCCCACGATTTCACAACCGTTCCCGACATGATTTTGCAGTTGTCTGTGCCAAACCGCCGCCGCCGTGATGTCGAAGCTCTCCCCTCGACTTCCCCTACGTTTCCCCCTTACCTAGCGTTGCAGTCGAGGGTGGTTGTGGGTCTGATCGGAGTGACCGACCGCCCCGACCGAACTCGATGCGGCCGTCGATGGTCATCGCCGTCGCGACTGCACTTGTCGTCACCACCATTGGGTCAAGCTCGCCAAGACGGTGCTAACCCTTACCTCTGATTGCCCCGTCGGCGCAGTCGTCGGAAAAATCGCTAGCTCGCCTTCATCGCCTTCGTTCGTTGGCACCGATTTCAGCGCCGATCATGAGGTGGTTTTTCCTTCTTTTTTTAGTATTATTATATGCATGTTGTGGTCATGGTAGCATATTGGAATTAATTTTATTAACTTCATGATTTTAGTTTAATTAATTGTGAATTATGTAAACATGTGATGATTAACGTTGATTGTGTTGTGTGATGTAAATGCTCACTAATGAAATTATTAGTAAACCACTGAATAGTTAATTAAATGCATGCTAGTTAGTTAATTTATGAATTTGCATGATTTAGGTTTTGCATGCTAGTATTAAGTTAAACAGATTAAATTGATGAAACCATTGTCACCTAATTAGAATAGGTATATTTTGAAATTGGAATTAAAAGTGCTAGGTAATAAGTAACGTATGAAATCATAAATTATTAACTTGCTTGACAATTAGAGATTTAGTGTAATTGTTAAGATGATTGTCATGTTTGATTAGATTCATGTATGCATGTGGATATATTAGCTATATAAGTAGGCAACATAAATTTATGGGCGTTAGTAAATAGTTATGTTCTTGTAGGTTCATTGCAGGAGATCGCCGTCTAGGCACGAGATTGCGCTTGGAGCTTCTGACATGTCCGTTAGGACACGCTTCTCAGGTTTTATCACTCTACTCTATCGGTGATTTGATTTATTGATCGTAGGACATGTCGGGTGGATGATTTATCGGACCCCACCTAACACAGGTCATTTGGTCAATTGTTTTTGGAATTAATAACCCTCGAGGATGAGATCCCTTGAGCTTGTTTTCGAAAATAAGATCCTCCTCAAGTTGCCTTCAGGCCTATTACAATAAATCCTGACCCAGCCCTATAAATAGTTTTATCGAGTTTTTAGTGAGACAAGAGAAGATGAATCGACTTGCACGTACCATGAGCAGATGCCATGCTAGTCAAAGCGGGCTCTGGATTAGTGAGCGGTCTGTTTCATTCCTTAGGGATCCTAACAACTCTTCGTTTGAGCTCCTTACACCCGGAGAACGTAGAGGTTTACGGGTACTATTAAGTACAACGCATATCCGGACTACTGGTTCAAAGGGTATTAAAGATGCATGCCTGAGAGTACTCGGCCTACGTACTCAAGGCCAGTATGGAGGTTCGGAGAGGGCTTAGGATAAAAGTTTTACGTGAAGTACTGGAAAAGAAGTGCCGAGAGCGGCATAGTACCAGATAGATTAGGATGCTATTGAGTCATCTGCTTAACGACTCCTCTATAGTTGCCCTTGTGAGAGTTCTTGAGGAAGATATATGATTGTTTACTTTCCATGAGAGTTTACTTTCATATTCTAGTTTGATATTAGTTATTTTTGGACCAGTGACACCCGTTGCTGACGTTTTCTTACTATATATGTAGGTGGGGAAGATGAATGGAGTATGCCGGCTTTGACGAAGGACTAGTGTTTGGATTGCACACACATACCTGGCGCCGCGTCGACTTTTGCGTAAGATGTGATGTGATTGGCTGTTGTTGTGGATTTACATATTGGTGTATATATGCATGTGTTTGTGAGGCTTGTATGCCTTGTTTTAGAAATGCTTGAAAATGTTTTGAGAAAAACTCTAATGATGTGCTATGCTGAAATGAAAAAGAACCAAATGAGCTGAGTACGAAATTGCAGGTGGGCGAGACGCCAATTACAAAATGTGTGGAGGTTTTGGAACCCTATTGTAATGTAAATTATTGTTTTCATATATATATTATATTGTGCCATGTTTTAACTGGTTGTCCCCTTATTGCACTTTAGGGGAGGTTCTGTCCGTTTTATTTTAGGATTTTTATGAATTTCGTTAATATTTTAATTATTTTGGTGTGTGGCTATTATCATGACATTCACGTAGTATCCTGCTAAGGTTTTGCATCTTATTCATACATTGTTTGTACATTAGCGGCGTGCTCCATCTTGAGACGTCGAGAGTGTTATGTCGTAGCCGCTTAGGTTTTGAGTTAGCCAAATTAATTACTTTTTGAGTAGTTTGATTCTTTGTAACAGTTCCGGTCTGGGTTGAGAATAAACTGGGTTGAGGTGTTACAAAAGTTGTCCAGACTTGGCTATCCTTAGCCAAATTCGGTTGTGCAACTAGATCTAGCCAAGGTTAACTAAACTTATTATGATTGGTGGCGACAAAGTCCACCCGACCTTGATCTAACCGCCTCCTATCGAATCCGGCTTATCACTTCCGCTGCGAATGGGAAGGGGGTTTAGGGGGATGATTTTTTTTAAAAAAGAAAGAACTAATCTAACCTATCTTGTAATTAAATGGTTCAAATTGATTTGGGGTGGGAAAATTTTCCATTAGTCAAATTTAAACATTAGCTAAATTGGAAGATTAAGTGCCCTCTAATTTAGTTTATTGCTTGGGAAAAAAAAATGTGATCTTATAATAGTTTGAGTTTAAATTTGCTTTAAGAGCTTACAACTAATAAGACTATAAAACCCCAGTATGTTGGAACACGCAAGCATTCATTCACATGAAATATCTCTTAACACCTTGACTTTGTCATCATTTTAGTGAACAAATAAATTATTTGGCGTATAGTTAATACATAATTAAACTGTTTGATCCTTCAAAATTAATTTTATCTTACATTAAATTATTTTTCTGTATTTGACTGCTTAAAGATTATTTAAGTTAGCTCAAATCTAAAAATTAACTAGCCAAAGATCAACTCGATGTTCTAAATACAATTGAATTTTATTAATTATATGTATTATATATTGATAACGTACAAAATTAATTATTAGAATATTACTAATTATTATTTTTAAATATTAAATTATATGCTAATTATTATTTTAAATAAAAATAATGAACATGTATTTATATTTAACAAAAAAAATGTCTGTTATTAGAATACTGTGGTTGTATACAAATATTAAAAGAAAATTTAATTTTATGTAAAAAATAAGTAATAATTTTAATTGAGAAAGTATAAATAAATGAAAAATTTTAAATTGAGTAAAATTTTAATAATTAAATAGAATTTATCACTTTTTAATATTTTTAATTCGAATTGAAGTATAGTCTAACTTTTCCCCCAATCAATAACAATAAATAAATCAAATCATAAATTATGTAAAAATTTAAATTAAGTGTATATTATTAAGTAACATATTTATTTCAAATAATATATATGATTATAAGTACATAGATATTATTAACTCATTCATTTCGTATTTCTAAATTGAGTAAAATTAACTCATTCATTTAGTTTTATTAATAATATATAGTAATATTAATTATATATAATTAAATATGTATTAATAAACCATATAAGTATTGTGGGTTGACAATCAACTACAATGCAAACAAAAAATGTAAAAACATGATGAGAATGAAAAAAAATTAATTATTTTTATATAAGAGTCTTAATTACCTGTCCCATGAGTGAAAATTTCTTACACGGGGAACTAATTTGAGTCATGTGATCATTTGAAAGGGGTAGATTAATTCCAAAAAAAAAAAAAATCTTCCGTTGCTTCTCCCCTTAATACTAATGGGGGATAGAACAGTAAGAAAAACCAGACAAGGTCGAACAGACCTAGCTATCCTTAGCCAAATTTGGCTGTGCACCTAGATCTAGTTAAAGTCAACTTAACTTATTATGACCGACGGTGATAAGGCCCACCCAACCTTGATCTGCCCGCCCCTTATCCGATCTCTGGCTTATCGCTATCGCTATGAGTGGGAAGGGGTAGGGGGGATGATTTTTTCAAAAGATATAATTAATTTAACCTATCATTGTAATTAAACAATCTAAATTAATTTGGGGTGGGAAATTTTTCCATTGGCTAGTCAAATTTAAACACAACTAAATTGGAAGATTAAGTACCTTTAATTTAATATATATATAGTTTAATTGCTATGCGTTGCATGAAAATGCAGCGTTCAGATTGTGAGCTGTCGAATCCCAGTCCACAATCAAACCCATTACACCCCCCCCCCCTCCCCTCCCCCTCCCCCTTGTAATCAGCTCCCACCCCTTTCCTTTCCTTGCCAACCGTTTCCCGGCGGCCAGCCCCGCCTCCTGGCTCCCGCCCCCCCACCAGCAGTAGCCTGCATCTCGAGCCCCTGTCCGAGAGCCAGCCCACATCCTGGGGCCCCGTCGCCTCCCAGCTCCTGCCCGTGAGGCAGCCCACATCCCGGGCTGCCGCCCGAGCGCGAGCAAGCCCGCAAGTCAGGCCCCCACCGACGCTGCCGCTTGCTAACCGCCTCCCTGCTGCCACCCACACCCTGCCCCCCGCCCCCCACACCCGCTGCCCCCTACCCCCCACCGCCCCAGGCCCCCTGCCTCGCCTCCTACCGCCCCCTGGCCCCCTCCCCCACCCCCTGCCACCCCGCCCCGCTACTACCGGGCGTCTACCCGGCGGCCCACCCGTCCGCACTGCCAGGGCCGCCCTTCACCCCCCCTGCCCACCCAGTTTTACCCCCACCCCGCACCGTCTCCCCCTACCACCCCGTTTCCCTCCCCCTCTCTACCCGTAATGCCACAACCGCCCGCCGACGTCATGTTCAGCATCACCGATGGTGGAGCGAAAAAACAACGGTGATGGAAAAAACAGAGGGGGCAGTGGGGAGATGGCAATTTCGTAATAAAAATTTGACTCTCTCTTGACTCGAAATAAATTTTAAAAAATAAAATAAAATAATTTTGTAATAAAAACTTGACTCTCTCTAGACTCGAGTCAATATTATTAAATAAAATTTTAAAAAATCTAAAAATAATTTCTTAATAAAAACTTGACTCGAATCAATATTATGAAATAAATTTTAAAAATAAAATATCATAAAATAAAAACGTGGCTCCTTCCCGACTTGAGTCAAGTTTTTATTTTATGGTATTTTATTTTTAAATTTTTAAAAAATTATTTCGCTATATTGAATCGAGTCACAAACGAGTCAAATTTTTATTAGAAATTATTTTTATATTTTTTAAATTTTATTTTATAATATTGACTAGAGTAGGGAATGGGTCTAGTTTTATTATAAAATTATTTTATTTTATTTTTTAAAATTAATTTCATAATATTAACTCGAGATGGGAGAGTTTGGAGCGTGTCAAGTTTTTATTAGAAAATTATCATCACCGACATCCCCTGCGCGAGATCGAGTCAAGTTTTTATAATAAAAATATTTTATTTTTTAAAAACATTATTTCCTAATATTAACACTAGTTGGGACTGAGTCATATTTTTATTACGAAATTATTTTATTTTATTTAATATTTATTTCGTAATAAAATTTAACTCGAGTCGGGATCGAGTCAAGTTTTTTGTACGAAATTACCTTCCACTGTTCTTCCCCCCCCCTCTGTTTGCCGCGCCACCTCACTGCCGGCCGCTCGTGGGGGGGGTAGTAGGGGGATTGGGTTGCGGCGCTAGGGGGGCCGCGACTGCAGGCGGGGGTGGCAGGGGGACCGCCGCTTCGGGCAGGGGCGAGGGGGTGGGGACGACGAGGGGACCGTAGCTTCGGGTAGGGCGGGGGCAGGTGGGCTGCAGCTAGCAGGGTGGGGAGGGGGAGGGTGAGGGGGAAACGTGGCTACGGGTGGGGCCGGGGGCAAAAGCTAGCAGCCAGAGGGGGTGGGGGCGGCGCTGCGGCTATGTGATGGGGCAGTGGGGGACCGTGGCTGCAGGCAGGGCCAGGGGCGGGGGTGGGGCCAGGGGCGAGGGCAGGGGCGGGGGCGGTGGCGGTAGAATCCGGCAGGGGGGAACACGGCCCATGCTGGAGAAAACGAGGAGGGGAAAAAAAAGGAGGAAAGATTTGGACCGTTGGATTTTGATCCAACGGTCCAAATAAAAATGCTACCTATGCTCTGTATTTTGATGCAGCTCATAGTAACATTTTCTTTTATATATATATATATATATATATATATATATATATATATATATATATATATATATATATAGGTAAATATTTTCCTATGCTGCAGCACAGGTAAGTTTTCTATCCTTGAATTTTTTACAGCCGTCGGATTTCTATCCAACGGCTGTAAAAAATATCCCGCGTTTCTGTGATTTCTCCCGCTTGTGCTCTGCTTCTCCCGCGTCTGCTCACTCCGTTCATCCCACGACGCCGTGCAGCACACTGCCCGGATGAAGGTGGGAGGCATCGGCATGGGAGTCCGGTGAGGAGGCGGTTGCGGAGTCCACCGTTGGCATCATCTCGATCGACGCCGCCGCCAACGCCTAAGTTGAAGGCTCTGTTTCTCCCGGAGTTGTGCTGCGTTGGTTCCTCTGTTTCTCCTGGGACGCCACGCAGCACGGCCGGCGGGACGCGTCGTCATGGGAGTCCGGTGAGGAGGCACGAGAGCATCGTTAGAATCGCCTCGATCGACGCCGCCGACGCCGTCAAAGTTGCCTGCTTTGTTTCTCCTGGAGCTGTGCGGCGGCGTTGGTTCCTCTGTTTCTCCTGTGACGCCACGCAGCACGGCCGGCGGTAAGAAGGCGGGAGGCGTTGGCATTGGAGTCCAGTGAGGAGGTGGTCGCGGAGTCTTCTGTTGGCATCGTCTCCATCAACGCCGCCGACGCCGATTGGCTGCTCTGTTTTTGCTGCTCTGTTTTGCTATTTCTTCTCTGATCCGGCGTGTTCTTGCTGGCGGAGTCCGGCTTCGGTTTCTTCCGGCCGGATAGCTCTGACGACGACGACCTCAGCGCTGGCCTCTCCTTTCCGGTGAGCGTTGGCTTCTTCCTCCTCTGATCCGGGTGGTTGCTTGTTCCTCTGTTTCTCTGCTCTGACCCCGGCGCGCTCTTCCCGGCGGAGTTCAGGTCCGATTTCTGCGGGCCAGATAGCACCGCCGACGATGACCTCGGCACTGGCCTCTCCGTTCCGGTGAGCATTGGCTTCTTCCTCCTCTAAGCTTTGGTTTGTCTCATGTTATGGAAATTTGAGATGGTTGAAATTTGGTCCACTGCATCCTTGAGGCGATGAAATCTGTTCCAATTAAATTGGTTTTCTGTTATCGATTTAAATCGGATTGGCGGCGATCCGATTTAAAAAATAACGTGAATCGGCTAGGCCCGAATCGGTCCACAAAAGGGCGGCGATAGGCGACCGGGGGGGGGGGGGTGGGGGGGTGGGGGCGAGGCTGGGGGGCAACGGCGGCGTGGGACGTGGTGGCGACGGCAAGCGGCGAGGGAGGTGAGGGCGAGCGGTGAGGGAGGCGACTGGGCGGGGCGAGCTGCGAGGCGGGGCGGGCGAGCTGCGAGGGGCAGCGAGGCGAGGAGGGGGGGGGGCGACGGGGCAATAGGGCAGCGAGGGTGGTGACGGGGCGGGACAGGGGGCAAGGGGGGCGACTGGGCGACAGGGCGGCGAGGGCGGCGGCGGCGGCGGGGGGAGAACGAGGGATGAAATATAAGTGGTATTTTCGTAATTAAAAGTTGACTCGAGTCCGACTCGAGTCAAAAATAATAACTAACTCCAAATAATTTTAAAAAAATCTAAAAATATATAAAAAATATCATAAAATATAATACATATTATAACATGAAAATTACATTAGAATGACATATTCTATACTAATAACCCACTAATTTTGATTAAGTTGAAATTTTTGTATAGGACTGATTCAGGCCGATTTAACTGAACCGATTCCTATTTGATTTAGACCGATTCCGATTCCGATTCCGACTCCTTCGAAAACCGATTCCGATTTCGATTCCGATTTTTACAACCATGAATTAAACTGGTGGCTTAGTTTTTTTTTTGTAGATTAAATATATAATCAGTGAATGGTAAATTTTTAATTGCAGGTTTTTGTCAATATTTGATTTTTTTTGAGCAGGTAGATTGATAAGGCAACGCCGACGGCTTTGAAGGAGAGCAAGCCATTGTGAAATAGTTGGATGCCGGCAAGGGAATTCAATACCGAAAAATAATTGGTTTGGTCTTGTTCTTCAAGTTGATTTAGATTTTTCTATTTTGTATATCTGATGGAAGAAAATAGCAGCATTGGATATACTGACGGGAAAAATGTTAGTAGTTCTATGGAAGATAATGAAGATCAGATACATGATTTGTGGTTGACTCAACATGAAATGCAAACTACAGAAGAAGATTGTGTGGAAATTGAAGAATTTGACAAGATTAGTGAAGATTTTGACGAAACACAAGTTGAAGGTGAAGCCGTACAAATATCCGAATCATTTATAAATACGACCCCTTGTTTGGGCATGAAATTCTCTTCAGAAAAAGCAGCATATGATTTTACAACCAGTATGCAAGAAGACAAGGGTTTAGCATTCGAAAGGGTGGGTTTTATCATTCGAGAAAGACGAACTGTATCATATCTCGAAAATTAGTCTGTTCGAAAGAAGGTAAAAAATATGGATGACAAGAGGCAGATGGGGAGAGAAGTTAAAAGGCATAGAGAGACTAGAGCAGATTGCAAAGCTTATATGAGAATACATCTGAGTAAGTGTGGAGTGTGGAAAGTAGAAGATTTTTTGGACATTCATAGTCATAACTCCTCTACTCCAACCAAAGTTGGAAAGCTTCGGTCTCATAGTCGACTGTCTGAATCCTGCAAGAATATGATTGATTCACTGCATCAAACAGGAATGAGACCATCAGCCATCTCTAAAGTTTTGAATGCAACTTCTAATAGCATCAACATAGACATAGTGACGCGCCAAGCTTGCAGCAACCATCTAAAAAGCACCCATAAGAATGACGTTGGGCGACAATGTTTAAGTGTTATTAAATACTTTCAAGAGAAAAATGTGAAAGACAATGACTTCTTCTTTGAAATTGAATTAGATGAGAATGGAACAACCCAAAATGTTTTTTGGGCTGATGGGAGATCAAGGGCATCTTATATGAACTTTGGTGATGTGATAGTGTTTGATGTAACTTATAGGACCAATGCATTCTCCATGCCGTTTGCTGTATTTACAGGTATACATCATCATCGGCAATCATCACTTTTTGGTTGTGCTTTACTTGCTAATGAGACAGAAGCAACATTCACTTGGTTGTTTAAGACATGGTTAAAATGTATGTGGGGAAAAGCACCTACTTCGATTATCACAGATCAAGATGGTGCAATGCGAAAGGCTATTGCAACTGTTTTTCCGAACACCCATCACAGGTTTTTCTCATGGCGCATATCTAATAATGCCATGATTCATCTAAAACAGTTGAAGTCCAACCATAGTGAATTTGAGAAAGAATATAGCGATTGGATATATAGAAGTGATACAACCGCTGAATTTGAGGAGAAATGGAAGATTATAAAAGAAAAATACAATTTGGACAAAAGCAGTTGGTTGTCGTCCATGTATGATGTCAGACACCATTGGATATCTATATACATGAAGGATAAGTTCTTTGCCGGTATGACTTCTAGCCAAAGAAGCGAGAGCATGAACTCATTTTTTGATGGATTTGTGCATTCACAAGCCCCACTTGCAGATTTTGTGAGGCAGTATGATAGGGCGTTACAATCTCGAAGATTTGACGAGGAACAAGAGGATTTTAAGACGGATGTGTAGTCTTTGTAATGAGAGAGGTCATTATTCTACTACATGTAAAAATATTCATAGCAATTATAACAATGATTCCATACAATAAGATTTTGTAGGCTTATATAATGTATAGTTGTAGATGTGGGGAAACATTGTCATTGTATTTTTTGTGCATTTTGTGGATTTTAATCTTCTGTAATGTTATTGAATGACCACCAACAGCTGCCGAAAAATTGGAATTTCTAGAATTCACCGGATCTTCTGCGGGGCTCACCCAGTCGAGCCCGATCGAGCTTTGGACGCCGATGAGAGGCGAATTTGAGTTCCGAGACACGCGACGAAACCCTAACCGTCGCCGATTGTCGACAACATGAGGTATAATTACCTCTGATTGATTTATTTAAAATTGATGATAATTGTTAGCATAGCATGCTAGGGTTGATTAATTATCATGATTAATGTCTTGACCATGAATAAAGTAAAGATGTGCATGATGAGATTATTAGTGAATGAAGTAAGTGATCTAATGAGATGAATTGTGTATGAGCATGTTAATCTAGTACGATGCAACTTAGAAGAACAGAATAAAATATGGTATGAATAGTTTGAGTTAGGATTATTTACTCTTATAATTATTTGATTGTTATTTTGATGGATGATTTTGTGGTTGCATTGTGTGTGATTCTTTGATTTTGATGCATCATGTAGTTAGTGGACGTTAGGACTTCTACCAGGTCCATTAGGACTTCTCTCTGATTTTTATGATCTTTTCTATTGTATGTTTGATTTATTGTCTGTAGGACGGGTTAAGTGGCATTTTATCGGATCCCACTTAACTCGGGCCATTTAACCGAACATTTTCCGGATTAATAACCCCTCAAGGATGAGATCCCTCGAGGTTGATCTCGAAAATAAGATCCACCAAAAGTTGCCTTCGGGCCTAGTATATAACTCCCTACCCAAGCCTATATATATATAGTTTTCGTGTTTCTGTGAGACGAGAGATGGAGAAATCGACTACACGTACCATGCAGAGGATGTCGTGATAGTCAAAGCGGGCCACAGAAAAGCTATCTGCCTGAGTTCTCTCCTGAATTCCTCTTGGCCTTGCTGCATTTGTCTCCTAAATTCTTCCTCACTTTGCAGCATTTGTATCTGAGCTTCCACCAACCTGGTGATCGTTGCGTATCTCTCCTGTCGACTACTTCTAGTGTGGTAACTGTCACGACCACTGTCTCGGTCCCAGTGACTATCTCCGTCCCGACAACTATCTTGGTGTCGACGACTATCTCGGTCACGACGACTGTCTCGATGATGGCTCTCACCACGTCGGCTAGCTGAAACTGGCACACTGACCTCTATTGGTGGCATGGCAATCTTAGGTTGACTAGAGGCAGCGTCACTGTGAACAGGGCTAGGACTGTCTTGTCTGGCTACTGGAGGCGATGGGGACCTAATCTGTGTCCGGCGGGTTTGTGTCACCATCCTGCTACAAACTCCTGATCTGATCTGTTCACCATGTCACTCCACCGGCTCGTAAGAAAATATGTAAACCAAAACATAAAGACAGAAAAATACCTGTCTGTACAGCTCGGAGTAGCTTCGGCACACATGTAACCTATAGCGCATCTACCATCTTAATCAACCAAGGGTTAGCTTTGACACCACTATTGGTATCAGAGAACATATGCCAAGAGTTGGCTCTGATACTACTATTGTAACACCCCATTTCGGCTCACCTGTGAACCGACCCAGAAATGTCACTGGTGACCGAACCGTTCGTTAATCTACTGGGTTCAGTTAAGCTGACCTGGATCTGCCCTCGGCATCTCAAGATGGAGATGCAAACATGAAATGCATGAATGGGAGCGATTGGGTTCTAACGTGGTCCTACATGCATGCTATAATGTACAATCAAAACAAGACAAAACAATAAATGAGAAACCAAAAGAAAATATATACTACTACGTAAAAACGGACAGAATTTCCCCTAAAAGTGCAATAAGGGCCAACCTGTCCACAACAAAAGTATATAAATATTTTATCAAAATACAACAAAACATAACAATCTACCACGACATTTCATTATTATCTCATTTGTTTTCATCTAAGCCGA